>SWDT01000157.1:0-132344 GCA_009193035.1 Halicephalobus mephisto
CGAAAAGACATATTGGTATTTTGAATGTTGCATTTACAGACGAGTAAATGAATGTGAGGAATTCCTGGAATACATGTGTGGTCATTAGGTCAACCAAATCAATGAACATTGGTGCAGTTGTATGAACTCAGTTATTTTAACTCATGACGAAAACGATATTGTTGTCCAGAAGCTCAAGACAAGAGAAAGATTAAAAAACACGAATGTAATAATCTCAAATGATTTATCTGAACTAATTGTTGCTACCGAAAAAAACTCTGAAGGAAATAAATTCGGATTCCTTGGATGTCTTCTGCTGAACAGAATTAAACGGAATAAACTTCATTATTACTAGAAATAGAATATTCTTAAAGCTGTTCTGATGATTTGAGGAAATGAATTTGTATCACATGTGAAGAATTTGTTAAATAAAATGTACAGGACAAACCTTTTTATTTCGTTCCTATGAACAAAGAGTTTCAATTACAAATTGTTGACATGTTAAGTGTCGAGAAGAAGAAAAGGAAATTCACAGAATTATAATGATTCTGGAAATTTTTCTACTTTAGCTAACACAGACCAAGTGAATTCAAATATTTATATCTCCAGTTCCTGAACTTAAAGATAACACTTTGATTTTGACTCAACTTCAGAAATACTTCAAGGACAATAATGCTGATGAGAGGATTTTTCTGAGCACTAATATGATGTTAGACGAGAACAATATCTTACTCGAATTATTCTGGAGAAAATTGTGCAGATACCAACACTTGATGGAGATACAGTGAACCTCATACAAGATTATTTGGTTAAAAATCAAGGAAATTAGTTTCTGATTAACATAATCAAGGTTTTGTGGTCGGAAATTCATTCTATTTCAATGAATGGGACAGTATTTCTCAGTTTATATTCTTCTTTCCCATGAATTTCTTTCTCATTTTCATCCAGATTTATATTAGAAACTATAAATTCATCTTTCCCATATCTGTTATGAAATAATTCAAATGATGGAATCTGAGAACACTTAAGATTTCTTCTGACTCTTTTTAGAATATCTCATAATTAAAACATTTTTATTTTTTCGTTATTTTCTATTCCTTCACCGATAAACACCTTGAAGCTATGAGAAACATTTTGGAGATTTTCAATGACTGTAGAGAATCTTTGCTCTCATGAAAGTACTCCCATGATTTCTTTTCTTAGGTGATCTGTCTTTGACTGGAGTTCCTTATTCCATTTCAATACATTCATAATTTAACATTTTCGGGAAAAATCGATGTACAACTTTATTTGGATTCTGGATCAACAGTCACCAAGGAAACCTCTCCAAACAAGTCCCAGAATTCATTCGAATAAAGAGTTTCTTAACTGTCCATCTCCTTCATGAAGTCTATTCGGAAAGAGTAGATATTTCTCCAGTCTCCTTTAGAGTTGGTTGTATTCCTCATGGTTCTGAGGGCATTCAGGTTTCTGTTTTTACTTCTTATCTGAACATTCAAAGTATTTCCATCAACATCGTCTACCAAGATTATGGAACCGTCTTCACCAAGGAGACTCAGATATTTTGCGTTCAGACGGTAGATTGCTCTTTTCTGAAATAGGTTTAGAATATCCAGGTCATGTTGGAAGATAAAATTAACTGTGTTATCAGTGCAAGTCTCAAACATATCTGTGAAATAAAGTGAGTTAGATTAAAAAGTGGTAGAAATTAATACCAGAAACATTGGGAATTCCCAGAAGATCTCCGATTCAAATAATAATCGAATCATGTTAGTTTTAATGGAGTAGATAATAGAAAATGGCGTGCATTCATAATTATTCATCTATTACTGATGTACCCTGGAGGTATCTAGACTCCAGTCCTTTGGAACGATGATTGGAGAGGGGAAACTTTTCATCTCCAACACTATCTTAACAACTCAAAAACTGTTCTCTGATACGATTAAATCAGCAATTTCAAAGTAATTTTTTCAACCATGGCAATAACTTCACCTATGATCATAAATGTTTTAAATATTTATTAATAGAAACAAATTGATAGCTTTTTCTAAGTGAATTTGGAAAAAGTTTCCCATCCTAAATATAAATTTCTAGAGGTTTGCAACGATTGATTATTGAGAGAATAAGAAATCTAAGAATGACATTAGTCGTGGGACGAAATCAGATCTTCTTGTTTTCTTTTATCCATTTGATGTTCGAACAGAAATTAACGGTAATTACTGTTTTTCGAAATATCAGAAGTCTACGGGTAATTAGTGGAAAACTATGAAGTTTCAAAGTAGATTTTTGATTCAAAAACTACTCAGAGAATTATTAATTTTAGCATCTGAACGCTGATACTCAGAAATAAGAAACATGGTAATGTTGGATAATTTTCTCGTTTATACTGATTAAATACAAAAAAAACATAAATAATTGTACAAATACTGCTAATGTTCTTGAATTTTTTTTTGAAATGAACCGAATTGTTATTCTCGTTTTCATTAACTTTTCCGATTTGTTCATTCTCACAAGTGGAATGAATACAATAATAAACATATGTAATATATTATGAAACATCATTTCATCTTTAATCTTGATGTTGATATTGAAATTATTAAACTGGACATGATGTTCCCACGGAATTGCATCAACTCGGATTTCTAGAACTTTCTGAAACATTTCAGAACTCGAGGTTCTAGATGTTTGTTTCGAAATCATATTTTTATAAATGAAAGAAATAAATATCGTTATAAAATTGTTTTGGTACAAATTATTAGACTTTTCTGACAACTTCTGCCATTCTCGATTTGATATGTTGATTCTAACATTCTTAAGAAATACTGGAATCTTCTAGAAAGTTCTAAACCTATGAACCGAGGTGATTTCGTAAGTTTCATTTACAATGTTTATAATAGCATGATTCTTGGGATTCCTTAACTTTCGTGCTGAAGTGGAATCTAATATAAATTCTTACGATAAAAATCTTTTCTAAAACGGTAATTGTTCCCGCCATTTCTGGGATCAAGTTCTGTAGTGTTGTTATGTATCAGATATCGTTGGATAAAGAGTGTGTTGAGAAATTGTGTCTACCCATTACTAGAGGAAATTCATATCATTTCACGTACAAAAAGAATCGAAATAAAGAAGTGATATATCTGGTAATTCGGTAGTCAAATCAATTTGCCTTATTTTTCTATTTTTATAGCAATTCTGGAAGTTCCCAGAATATCCATGAGTTGAATACTGAATAACTCCAGGAATTTAAATAACAGTGTGTCTACCGCTGATATGAGAGGATAAAAGATTCTCAGTATTTGAGACATTTGGGGAATTAAAACCTTCATTCAAATGTGAGAAAGAACTGATACCCAGATTTATGCTCTCTGGAAAAGAACTCTTCTTTCTTTTGAGGAATGCTTTAAACACAACAGAGAATCTTCTTCGGGAATTGGAGATTCTACGAGTACTATTGTCGTTGAGGAGATCCGTTCTGTAAGATACTCGTTCAATTGGGCAAGGAACAAGAAGATATTGTTATATTCTCTAGTTTCTTTGGAAAAGTTATGAACTGTGAGAAAGTAGTCAACTACAGTGAATGAATGAGGACTGAAATTGAGTATATCAATTCTACAATATCTTTCACAAATCTGGTCAAATATCAGGGAATTTGACACTCGGCTTTGAAATCTAATTTGTTTCTTATTCATATTAATATTGATTATTGATGATAGTATTGCTCTTGATAGATTGATTTAAATGATAATGAAGTTGATTTCTGTAAATAATGGTTTTGATCTTTGAAATGTTATTCATCTGTGGTGGAGTAAAGTAAATTCAGAGCACAAAGGTGTGAACAAAATTTAGTTTCGAGATTAATCTTGCAGATTTCAGTTCAAAGAGCATTTCACTGGTCTGTATTTGATTTTGTTTTTAATTTTTCTTTTTCATTTTTAAGAGCATTTTATGGACTTTAATTATAACGATTTGACATTTTCAGATTGAATATCGGAAATTATAATCAATAAATTTTGTTCACATCGTAGTCTCTAAGTTGCAGATAAAGTAGTGATGGACACACGGAGCCTAATCAGAAGAAAGAGGAATGGAAGAGGTTCCATCACCGAGTAAAATCGTATTATTAGGATGTTATCAACAGTCATTTTATTGATATTCAATGGAACAGTCGTCGTCTGCAGTTGCTCGCCCCGAAAAAAAATCTATTGCTTGTGGTATTTATAAATTGTATGATGAATTTGAAATCCGAACTTATAATGTAGAAACAAAAGAACAATTTAATTATTCCCGGCCAAAAGACAAATCCATCCATGAAATTATTGCTGAGCTAATTACAAAGTATGGAGACTATAATGGGATTATTGTTATAGATAATGACGAAGGCTATTTCAAAAAAGAAGATTTCAAGAAATATGGTAATCTAGTCCATCTCATTACGAAAGAGGAACTGGATTTTGACTATTATTTGAAAGAAAAAGTTGAATATCATGTTGGAGAGTTGATTATTGGGTTTTATAACATAGTGATTACTTTATATGAATGCACAACAACTGACGGAGGAAGAGTGACATGGAAAGAGTTGGATAGAAGAGAACATGAATTCAATCAACGTATTGATTTCGAGTACATCGAAAGGATATTCGGTCTCAGAATGAACCAAGTCCATGTTGTTTTTAGGGATAGTGATGAGGAGGTTAATGAACTGTATGGTTCTGAATTGGACAAATACAGTTTCAAAAGTATCAATTTTATTGAAGAGGCATGGAGAAATAATAAGTCACTACTGCTTGCCAGACATTTAATTTCTGATTCAGAAGTTTCCGTCTTAGTTAAAACCGAATATTCTTACAAAAGCAGTCTCCAAACTTACACCATTGAAGATTGTAATTTCATCCACATTCCAAAGTTAGTTGAAGAATATGAAGCAAGAACGGATATCATGGGAATCGACCTTGGATCAACCAGATCTGTCCTAGCTGTATCTAGAAACAGACAAATCCATGTTATTCCAGTTGACAATTCTTCTCCTGGAGACCTCTGGACAGAATCTGTAGTCTCATTTGATGAAGAGAAACCGATTATTGGAAAAGCAGCGATCAGAAGACTGAGAACCATGCCTGATCATGTTATTTTTGACCACAAACTTCTGTGTAATCAAAGCCATCGAAGCAATATCTCAAAGCAGTCAATATGGCCTTTCAAGTACAATGTCAAAGATCAGCCACAACTGGAAACACAGACCTGTCGAGGTTTGGAAGATTTTTCCCTATCAAAGATCAACGCAATCTTTCTGGAAAGGATGGCAGAAGCAGCAAGTGAGTATCAGGATGTATTTAATAATGGAAATTCTGTAAGAAAGGCAGTCATTACTGTCCCGAGATTTTTTAATGCTCTATATTCACTAGATCCTATAATTTCTAGTGCCATTGAAGCAGCGAAGTTGGCTAGTATAGAAGTGATCGACATCATTGAAGAGACCCACGCCGATCTCCTCTATTATTTGTCCAATGAAAGGTATGCTAAAATGATCAAACCAGGAAAGAAGATTGCTATCTTCGACATTGGAGGAGGGACTTGTGTTTGCAGAGTTTATCAAGTTTCTGAATATAAGGGCAATATGTGTGCAAATTGTATTAGAGAATCGCTTTCAACTTATGATGCCAAATGTTCTGGAAGGACTATTGACAATATAATTATTGAAGAACTAGAGCAATCAATTCCAGAGGATTTAAGAAGTAATGTAAAACTAAGAACATTGGAAGCAGCGAAGAAGATCAAACAAGAGCTTTCTTTTGAGGAGAAAACAGAGTGAGTCAAATATTATGATAAATAAGAAAACCATTTATTTCAGGTTTGATTTGTCGGATATTCATCCTCGTCTTGAGGGAATGGTCGAGTTCACAAGAAAGTGGTTCGAAGGGAAATTAAAAACGCGTTTTACCAAAGATAATGATTATTATACATTTAAATTACTTCCGCTTCCAACTCAAAGGAAGGGCCGATGTAAACAGAAAGAAGATTTCAAATACCAAGATACTCCATTCGATGACGTAGATATTGTGTTCTTAGCTGGAGGAACCTGTAGAATTCCATTTGTTCAAGAATGGATTAAAGAAAAATTCCCTAAAGCAAAACCAGTCATAGACGGAGAACTGGAGATCATCACAGCCACCGGAGCTGCCATCCACGCTCTTCAAGTCCTCAGTGGGGAGGTTGAACCTTATATCAAAGTTATTCAACAAAGCAGTAAATTAGTTCTCAGTAATGAAAAGTTAGAAAAGGAAGTAGATGAACAAAATGAAAGTTCAAATGATGTTCCTCATCCAGAAGACGTAACTACGAATAATGAATGTCAACATGAAAACGAATCTTACAGTACATTGTCTAATGAGAAAGACAATTCAAATAACGATTTTAGTTACAGCAAAGAAGTTATGATTAAAAATGATCAAGCAGCAGGACCTTCTACATCAACAATTGACGATTCTGGAAGAAACTGGTATCGGAAAGCTCTTCCAGAACCATCTCAGGAAGAAGTTGATTTCAAAAAGAAGTATCTATTACCATAATGAAGAGATCTATATATGGCACAAAATATGATTTTTTAAATTTATATCCTTGTTATCAAATGTAACCATTCGTCTGTAAATAAAAACGTGGACTACTTTTGATTAGAAAATAAAAATATCTATAGTCGAATAGGAAGGAAATTCTTATAACTATAAAACTCACCAAGTTGTTACTTACACTTTCAACATGTAGGATAGAGGAAATTAAATATTATGATTAGCTGGTTTAGAAAAATACAGAAAATAAAAATAACTGAGAATACAGAATCAGAAAAAGAAAAACTCATAAAATGAAGAAATGCGATCTGGAATACCCTTGGTGAAATGAAGGAAAACATCTGGAGGATTTTGCAATTAACTAGCCAATAAAAGTGAGGGAATGAAACAACAATAACCAGGGGGAATTACACGGTGTCACAATATTTTAAGCTTAAAAAGTCGTGTTTTACTACTTTTATGAATATAAAAGTAAATGTATGATTACTGGAAATTTACAATCTATATGAGAATAATGAAACAATGTCGATTGAGATTCAAACGAACATGTTTTTAAACAAAGACAGTATTTTTCAATAAAGGAACTGTTTTATTCCATGCAAATCAAAGTTCTCCCAGTGTCTCTACTTTTTGACTAGCTTCTGAACTAAGAAAAAGTTTTAATAATTCTGTCTCTTCAGATAGATGGGGATCCTAATGGAAGCAGTTCGAAATCTCTGTGCGGCAACGGTAGTCCATGTCACATTTCGCCCAAAAGGACAAACCTTGAGATTTCTCAGTTTTTTATTGTTCGGACCATTTAGATCTTATTTTCAGTGATTTTTAATGTTTGATTTCAAATCCTTGGTAAATATTAATTTTTAACACCTTTTTACAATATATAAGGCATTTAGAAACAGAAAAGACTCACTTTACACATCAATAATATTAAATTTGTCTTAAACTATGAGTTATAATGCATTATATCAATGTTTTAAAGAGAATTTTATGAATTTATCAATTGCCGTAATTGTAATAAGGGAATGAATAGTAGTTCTGAACAGTTGGTCATTTTATCTAATGTTTGTTAGTGATATAGGAGGATATAACTAAAATAGTTAAGTTCATGGCTATATATTTTGAACTTTTTTCAAACCTTTGATTCAAATTTAGACATAATTCACTAAAAGTTACTCAAGTTCTATCACTAGAGACATGATTTTTAACCTAAACTCCTAAATTGATATATGAAATTTTTATTGAAAGCATTCATTTTGCAACTGAATAGATCTATGATAATAATCGGATATATTGAGTATTTTTCTGTGAAAATGCATCTAAATCATTGTTACTAAGTATAGAAATGAAGAAAACTGTGAAATATATTGTAACAATTAAGTGACAACAAAAAAAGCAGAGTTAGTGATAAATAATTCTAAAAACTAGGAAATCTGTGATCCTAACACAAAAAAAGCCGCAAGTCTAAACAGTTCTCCATTTTGGACGAAATGTGACATAGACTACCGTCCTCACCCTGAATCCCCTGATTCCAAAAATAAACCTTTAATGTTGAGTTTAAATTCAGAAGTTAGAGATATGATCATTTCATACCAAATGCTTCTTCAAATTCAAGAATAACCAGTTTCTGTATCGAACAAAATGTAATTAAAGAACTGTTAGAAAATCAATGAACTTCTCATCAACAACTTTGCACTCTATATTCTTGTAATTTCTGTTCCGCAACCGACCCAAATCCCACAAACAATACTTCTCCCCTACAGTAGGGTTGTTCTGTTTGATACAGTACCTTATCTACTCATTAGAGGAATTTTAATCTACATGAAGAGTGATAGAAAACTCCGTCTTCTCCTGGAATCAAATTCTGTCGTTTAAATTACCTGATAATAGTATTTTGAACCACTGAGCTACCTGGACACACTTATCAAAGTTCTTAATTGTTTATTTACACCCAAGTGTCGAGTTTAAAATCATTACTATTTAGTAGACTTTTGAATGAAAATGCAATTATATACACCCATTTCCATTAAAATAAATTAAATACAGCGATTTTCAGAAATTCACTGTGATCCACTTCAGTCAGAATTATGATTTTCAATGATTCGTAACTTCTAATGTTTTTTATTCCTTAATAGTCATATACGTGTTTCTGAAGCAACTATATTTCTAAAGATTACATGAAATGACAAAGTTGAATATATCAAGCATATTTTGCACAGAAATTTATATAAACGGTTTTAATTTATTCAATTATTTTCTTAATCAAACAACAAGACTGTCAACATTATATCCTATATTAATGTAATTACTTTATTGAACAATATATCAAAAACTCGATTTCTATTACATTCAATAAATATCTTAGTGGCAAGAATTTTCAGAAAATGAAAGAGGACGTTTACTTTCGTTTTTGAAAAATCGGTGAGTAGTCACTTTGTTACCACGAGAATGAACTAGTCCATTCTTCAGTGGCAAAGTGAACTTGGCGTTCTGTCACAAACACTGTTCTTGTGTAAAATCCACTTTTCATATTAACACAACTTAATTTTGAATTTCTATGAGTGTTTATTTGTAGATTTCATATATCTACCTACTTTTTATCATTCATTTCTGTTTCAATAACAATTTATGACATCTTTACTGCCTATGATTACAGCATTATGATTCACTTTTGTAATTCTTGAGCGTATCAAAAATATGTGCAATTTACATAGAAAATAAAAATTTGCAATCCACTCAATAAATGAGGAAAACACCAACCATAAATGTTGAGAATGAAAAACCAAATATATGAGCTAGTCTAGCTTAAGATCAAGCATAAATCCAACCTAAACCTAACCTAAGGTAATTAGAATGGCTATTAATGAAATCTATGAATTAACCTAAACTGCACAAATCTGTTAATGTTGTCATTTATTTTCGAATCATCCATATATCACTTTTTTTTATTGAAATGAAGCAATTTTAAAATAATCGCGAGTATATCATCATAAAAACAGAAATGCATTTAATTATGAAACAACTTTGACAAGAATTCTTAGAAGTTTTGAAAAACAGTAACCTAAATAAGAATCTATTTTATGATTGTCTCATAATTTTACATGATTTCAAACTGCATGATTTAGAAATTTCGAAATTGAGGTCACATGAGAGACGAAAACTTCTATTCATTCCCGAAGGATAATAGTTATATACCAAAGTACTTTTAGATATTGAAAAACCCGTATTTACCCAAATATCCTTTCGGAAACCTTTTGTTCTGCTTGTAAAGATCAAGCTTTCCAGAAAATATCTGATCCAACACTTTTCTTACTAATCTCCAGAAGCTTATTGTTACGAGGATGCTTCATTTGAATTTGATTTGAATCAACTACAATCCAATTTCCCCAAACATCCAAAAAAATCTACTGTGAAACATATCTTTTGGATTTACAATTTTTAAAATTGGTAGTTAATTATCTCTACTCTTTCTGTCTTTTCAAACATGGATGTCTAAATTAAAAAAAAGAGACATTTTCCAGTCAGAAATAAGAATGGAAAGTATAACATGATATAAATTGAAAGCAGACGTTATCTAAACTTTATTGAAGCTGTACTTTGGATAGTGATGTTAAGAACCCTGATAACAGGTAAAGACGGTGACTGAGAGAAGAAATTGAGTCAACAATCAAAGAAGGGAAATAAAGAGGGACTGAAAAGTTTTATTCGAGTTGGAAATAGACATCTTTAATTTACTAGAACTTTTTTGAATAGTGATTGAATATCATAGTTTAATTAAAAATAAAGATTATCCAATTCTTTATTGGAGTTGTTTTGAATAAAAATTTTAACGGTAATAAAATTAATAATTCAGAATCTTCCTGAATATGCAACAAATTCTTTTTTCCGTTAATGAGGTTTAAGATCGAAGATTTACCAACAATAATATTTGAGATGCAATAAGACAATTTAAAGCTCCTTCGTCACTTCCATAAAAACTTTGACATACATATTTTCTATTGCGAGTTTTCATATATGAGCTGAGTATTGAGATGAATAGTTACTATAATATGATAAACAAAAGAAAAGCATAGAATTGTTTTTGTAAAGTGCAACAAATTCTAAAAATTTTGAAACTCACCCAAATCACTGCAATATAATATATTTTATTATTATTTTTTCTGCGTTTTTTATTGTTTGTTTATTATTGCTATTATATTATACCTCGTGATAAGCAGTTAATTAATACAGAACAGGTACATTAAAAGTTTTCCAAAAGCTGGAAGACAATATGGATCAATTGCTGACAAACTTGGTCATATAGAAACTGAGTTAGGCTAAATTCGCGCAAAGAGCATAAAAGAGGCTTGAACGTTCACAGAGTTGAATTGAGAGATTGACGATGAACTCAGAGGAAAGCTTATAATTCTATAAAATGTACAAGAATATTCGAAAAAAATATGAGGTTGATATCTCTGTTATTAAAATCATTCCCAAAGCCTCCGATCTCAAGCTTCGGAATTAAAGGTTTTAAGAATTCCACGTGTTCATCAGAAAAGTAGACTTGAATTAGTAAGAATTCATAGGAATAGACTGGGAAAATGTAAGGTCTAGACTCAGAGTCATTTCAAAAAATCTAATAAAATATCATTATTGGGTAACTCTAGGGACTTTTAAATATCTACTCAGGTCGGATATCTCAAAAATTAAATACTATTAATTTTCCCAGGACCTTGGCAGTAAATATTGGAATTAAAATTGAAATTTATACATAATTTTTGAAAAGGTAGGTTTTGTACCTACACCTGAAGAAATTTCGGGAAAATCCCAGTTTGCATGTAACTACTGAACAGGTCAGTTAATTACTTTCAAATCCCTTAATTCAAGTTTTGCCACTTTATCTACAATATCTGAGTATATCTACAGAAAAGAAAGATCTAGCTGAAATGAAACACTGATACCTAAAAGATCTCATGAAGTCACTTCAAATAAAACTCATAAATGAAAACTTATTTTCTGAATTTCCCAACAATTATTACCCAATTTTCCACTAAATTAGACATAATTCCTAACAGTAATTTACTTCATAGGTTATCATTTATTGTAAATGAAAGGAAGTTGAAAGATAACTTTTTTGTAAAATTATTATTCAAAAGTTCAAAATTAGCTTTGTTCTAAAATTACGTGCAAATTTCGAACTTTATTTTCCCGTTGACGGCTTTGTAGATCCGATGCAGATAAAACGTTTCAATAAATGTTTCCCAATATTGGAAATCCTTCTATGTTATTGATAAAACATTATTGTCTAAATTTCTAAGATTATCCCTTACTCAAATCAGTGACGTCCGTTCCAAAGGTTGTGATGAAATTTTGATTTTCAAAACACTTTAAAGAGTAGACTTTTTTGTTTCGTATTCTGGCTCTCCTCATTTTCAATATTTATTAATAGCATTACAAAAATACATTATTTACACGAATTAACTTCATTGTCATTCAGATTGATCAACCAGAAGTCACATAATTATCAATAATAGTCCTACCGACTCAGCTTTACAAAACTTTCAATGTGAATTTTTCTGAGATTTGTTTCTGGTTAACCAAGCCATCGAATTTACTCATTTCAGTGCTATAGCCGAGATCCAAGAACCCTTTCTCAAGTTTCTTATAGCAATCACGAGTAGTTTCATTAGAAATAGAACATCCCCAGCATCTTAGGAAATAATTAACTTTAACTTTTGTTCGTCCATTCATAAACTACTAATTCGTTCCCGTAATCCACCAAACTTTTGGGGAGATCAGGAGGTACGGTAACACTCTTCTGTTCCCCATTGTAGCTCAGGATCTCACGGTGGTCATAACAATCAAGTTCAAGAAACTCCAGACCAACAAACTTTGTATTCATAACTTCTAGAAACTCAAGCATATTTTCAAGGTTGAGAAATAATTTGGCACTAAAATCATTTAACGTCAACTTTTGAGTGATTGAAAGTTAGGACTGCAAGGTACTAATTATAATAAATTCAAAACAAAAACCGACTTGATATTCATAGGAAGAATTGTGTCAATAAAGTTTCCCTCTATATAACTGATAATCAACGAATCCATTGTGACAGAATCAGCTGGTAGAACAAGCTCAAGAGGAAGATCCTGCATTTCCAATATTTCAGTGTCAATGTGTATACCGTTTAAATCCTCCAGTGCTTCAATCCTCATAATGGTATAATCGAACTTTCTGGATTCCAACAGCAGTTTTGCAGTCGGGAAACTATAACTATATAGTTCAAGTTCTTTGAAATCTAAAGGAATACTTATTTTTTATTGAGAAATAAAACTTACTCTGATTGTTTAATAATAAATCTGTAATATATGTAAAGCGTGCAGGAAGAGGATCATAAATACCAATGCCGACTCTTCTGATAGAAGGCAATGTCCATCGAACAACCCTTTCCATAAAAGGATGTTGGATATTTACCCTGATTGCGAAATCATCATCCTATGGTTTTAATCATAAAAAGCACACTCATCTATCAACTCACAAATGTCATGAACACTGTAAAGGGCGGCGAATCTGAATAACGAACATCGTGGTAGCCTATTGCGTAGCAAAGATTAATCCTCTTCACTTTGTCTATAGCATTCTTTAAAATAAGGAACGACTGTGTAGGCATAAAGAACGGAGTTAAACTGGAACGGCCTAGACAGGATGCCCAAAGTTCCGCCCAGCTAGCCGACGCCTGAGAAGTGAGACTAAAGTGTTAGAGAGTCAGTCTTTGAGAAATTCCAGCTTCAGATCGGTCCGAGTTTGATTTCGGTCAAATAAAGATCTTTCCTCTCTTTGTTCTATGTTTATGTTAAGATAAACAGGCTTAATTGCTAATAGTAGGAACCAACAGTTTTCTGCTCAATCAAGGAGCTCCCAAGATGTCACTCCATCGACATCCAACCAACAACATTCCCTCTTATACTACATCTCTTATACTACAGGACCAATATCGATTTTCGAGCACTATTGACGTGACATTAGAATTTTTTTCAATAGAAATCAGCCGATTCAAGGATCCATTAAATCCCATTCGAGTTTGCATTCACGATCGAAACAATTTCTAGACATTTTAGAAATAAATAATTAACGTCATTTTGTAATTATTTCGAAAAGAAAATCGACAACTATGAAAATAAAATAAAATGTTTTTAATAAGTGTAATCTGTGTCAATGATAACTGTTGGATCGGACACCCATCCTTAATGGGAAGCGCAACCAACCGGGAGCGCTTGGTCCCGAACGGATTGTCTTAGCACCGACAAGAGAACATACAGTTCCCCTTGGCGGAAAGTTGAGATATGTTTATTTATGTCGATTTCGACATAGTGTTTTTGTATTGTGCCTAAGGCATCTATTAAGTAAATCTTTCTATACTATTCTCCCTTCTCATCTAGACGTGGGTCACTCGGAGTGACGGATACAACAATATCTTTGTTAGAATTACAAATTGATTACTTTCAAAACAAAACAATATCGACGAAGGAAACCAAAAACGGTTTCAAATTCAGGTTTTGTGACTTACGAAGTATACCTAAATTTAATAAAAATTCTCTTTTATAAATCAGAAGATTGATATATTCTCTGAAAAAAGTATTTACAAATTCCAATAAAGTTGCAACTTTCAAGAAAAACAAAAATCTACTTTGATTAAATTTTGAAAACTTACTGAATAGTTTACAAAAATTTTAATAAAATAACGAAATTTTTTATGAAGAAAAATTGCTGGGAATTACTGGAGTTACAGTAACCTTGCAGATGAAAAAGGCGTAAATTTAGGTTTTGTAACAATTGCGAAATCTAACAGAATCGTCACATTTTTATGAATATTCGACATTTGTGACAAAAAATAAAAAATAATAGTGACGATTTTCATTTTTTACTGAACCAAGAATTATACTTTTTGTGAGTAAAGTTTATAAAAAACATGATTTTTAGTTCAGTAAGAACTACGAAATCTAACAGAATCGTCACATTTTTATGAATATTCAACATTTGTGACGAAAATGTAACAGCAACGATTTTATTTGTTTTTTTGATCAGACATTTTTTTGCGTATATTTAATAAAAAAATTTATTTTTTCTTTCGGATATATCGATATTTTTCTTTATATTTTAATTATTAAAGTATTGAAATTTTTATGATTATGAAGTAATTTTTCATATATCAAATTACGTTTTTTAGGATGTTACGTATCACTCGATTCGGCATTTCAAAATCTATCGTTATTGTAATCGATTTTTAATTTGTTAATAAATTTATATTTAATTTTTTTAAGTCCCAATTTTTCTTGATTATTTCGTAAGAAAAAAATTTATTAATAAATCCGACAATTCCTTTGGGACATGCCCCGTTTCAAACCAAAATTAGTAACAGGAAATTAACTAGTACTTTAAGATTTTTAAAAATACGTACTGTCAATGAAACCGATTTATACAAACAAAAAGCAGAGTTTTTGAGGGATTAAATCATCTCTAAAAACTCCTAGCTTTTGAGCAGAAGATATTTGAGATGGCAAAATTAAATCTACATGAAGTAGTTTGGTCTGTCATCGAGAGTATGGGCAGCTGGCAGATCCAAATCGACTCCCACTGCCGATGGGGCATATCCCGGTCCGTAAGCAGATGCGTGATAAACAGATGCTGAAAAAAATTTATTTAAAAAAAATATATTTAAAAAAAATATTTTAAAAAATGTCAAAGTTGATTAGTCACGTCGGATAAAAAAAATTTGAAACGTGTCAAAATCGAAAAAATCTAATTTTGACAGACTACGGTTTACAATGAAAAAACAACAAACCTGCGGAACTAATAATTCTGTCATCTTCGATTTCCTGGTCCTTCAGCTTCTTCCTGCGATGACTCATACCGTAACGGATCAAGGCCATTAAACAGATACTAATCATCAAAATCGTCATGATGATAGCTGAAACGCAATTATTATTGTTGAATCGGACAGTTTATCTTTAATAAAAAGTACAGCCAACACAAAAAAAGCGTAAATTTAGGTTTTGTAACAATTGCAGAATATAGCAGAATTGTCACATTTTTATAAATATTTGACTTTTGTGACGAAAATTGTAACAGTGACGATTTGTATTTGTTCGCCAAAAATTACACTTTTTTTGTGCAGGAAGAACTTGGTCCCGAACGGATTTCCTCAGCACTGCGAAGAAAATACAGTTTCTTTTAACAAATATTATGTTTATTGTATGTATTGAGTTTGACACAGGTTTTGTATTATGCCTCAGGCATCTGCCACACAAAAAAGCGTAATTTTCAGGACAGTAACAAATGAAAATCGTCATTATTATTTTTAATTTTCGTCACAAAAGTCAAATATTCATAAAAATGTGACGATTGTGTCACATTTCGCAATTGTTACGAGGCTAAAAATTACGTTTTTTTGTGTTAAGTAAATTTTCCTATTATATCTACCCATGTCATCGTTACCCAAGCCACTCGACTTGACAAATTCAACAATTATAATTTAAATAACTTTTAAAATTCTCACCGAGAATGATCCATCCGACTAAGGATAAAGCTGTTCCACTTAAAGGAAGAGGGTTGTCAGAAATCGGACAAAAATCGATTGCCCTGAGGGGAGTTCCTTGTGGAGGACATCCGTTGATGGAAGACATACAAGCAGCAACACATCCAGGCTTGTCAATGTCAATGTCGAGATTATCACGAAGAAGTTGACGAAACCATTCAAGTCTACTGTCACAGAGCCAAGGATTAGCACATGCAAAAATTACTCGTCTGTCGTTTGGAATCGGAAGGAAAGAATTGTCGAAAGTATTCAGTGGCATCGTCTGAAGTTGATTGTAGCTGATGTCAAGATGCCGTAATCCAGGGAGATTCGCAAATCCAAGTGGCTCCACAGTGTCGATTCTGTTTCCTTGAAGATCGATCGAATACAGGTCATTGAGACCTTGGAAGAAATCGGCTCGAACCCTGAAATTTAATTTTTTTATTATCTGTTTCTGAAAATATTTGCATTTCATCCTACAAGGATTATCTTTGTTGTATTGGTCATTAAATACACAAAAATGATCTACACACAAAAATAACTATTTTTGATACAGCAAGAAACAAAAATCGTCACTATTATTTTTTAATTTCCGTCACTATTATTTCTTAATTTTCGTCACTATTATTTTTTAATTTTCGTCACTATTATTTCTTAATTTTCATTACTATTATTTTTTCATTTTCGTCACTATTATTTTTTAATTTTCGTCACTATTATTTCTTAATTTTCGTCACAAATTCTAAATATTTATGAAAAATGTGACGATTGTGTTACATGTTGCAATTGTTATTTCACGAAAAGTTACACTATTTTTGTACGTAACTGTCAAAAAGTTTTGGAAAATATTATTTTGAAAAACATCATTGTCCAGGTCGGAGGACCCGAAATTCTCAATTTAAAGGTATTAAAGAAATGCAAATTCCCTAAGTCAAACCAGAATCAGTGAATATTGACTCGGTTCGTCGGCGATCGCACAAGGACCACTTGATTGGGACAAATCCTGGAGACACTTTTGCTTTGAAGAAAAGAGCATTTTACTGGTCAATATGTGCTCCGTTTCATCAATGTTGACAGTCAAAATTCAAAGTCAAAATTCGGACTTTCCGTACTGACAATCTTAATGAATTTTTTCTATTTCAAAAATATGTTTAAATTAATAATTAAAATTTGGGTTTTTTGAATAAAAAATTGCATTTTTGAACGAAAAATTCAAAATTCAACTTCGAACTTTGATTTTCGACTTTGATGAGATAAAGACAGATATCACGTTCTAAGTAGCAATTGACAGAAAGTAACTTTTTGAAATACAAAAATTTACAAAGGTTATTAATATGAAAAATCCGAACTTCGAAGTCGAATTTTAATCCTCAACTTTAATTTTAAAAATATCAAAATTTAACGATCAACTTTAATAAAACAAAATATTGATTTATGAATTTTAAAAAAATATACTATTTTAGCGCGAAAAATCTTAATTTTGATGTTTAACTTTTACTTAAATTTAAAAATAAAAATTGATAATCAAATTTTAATTTTCAAATTTGATTAAAAAATATCAAAATTTAACGATCAACTTTAATAAAACAAAATATTGATTTATGAATTTTAAAAAAATATGTTGTTTTAGCGAAAAAGCTTAATTTTGATGTTTAACTTTTACTTCGAATTTTAATTTTCAATTTTGACGAAATGAATCGCATGTTGTTTCTTCTTTCAGAAAATCGGATAAATGATAAAATAAAAACTTACACTGTCAAACGATTCTTGTTGAGAACAATGGCTTGGATCAATGGGGTTTGCTGAAACGCTCCTCGTTCGATTGTATCCACAGCTGCTTCTGACATCTCCAAACGGATAAGATTGGGAGTATGAACGAAGGCATTGCTGGGAATCACGCTGATGGGAGTTTCACCGATACCCAGGGTTCTCAATTGGTTGACGTAACGGAACATTTCTGGTTGCCATGAGGGGAATTTATTTCCGGTTAAATACAAATACTGAAGATTCGGGACTCCTTGGAAAGCCTGAGGAATAATTACAGTAATCCCGTTGAATTCTAGCGAGAGAGAAGTCAAACTGGGAAAATCGAGGGCTCCAACAGGAACTTCGTTGATCTGTAATTTTTTCGAAATCAATCGGTAAAAATAAAATTATTAAAAATTAAAAACAAAAATTTTTATAAAATTATCTCAAAATGAATTTTTAAATATTTCACAAAAATATGATTAATTTTAGCAAAAATTATTTTTTTTAAATTTTTACAATTTTTTAAAATTTCAAATATTTCAAAAAAAATTAAAATTTTTCGAAATTATTTTAAAATGAATTTTCAGATTTTCTAAAATACTGTAAAAACCCGAATTTAAATATAAATTATCAAAGTTATTTTTTTTTTGAATTTTTATTTGAGAATTTATTAATTGCAAAAAAAAAATAAAAATAAAATTTTTTCTCTAAAATTATTTCAAAAATTTTCAAATTTTCTAAAACTTCTAGAACATTGTAAAAAATAAGAAAAAAGTCAATTTCGAAAGTGATTTACCAGATTAACGGTTTTTTCTGATTTCGAAATACTTATTTTTCGCAAGAATTTAAAAATTCCAAAAAAAGTAATTTTTTAAAATTTAAAAATTCCAAAAAAAAGTAGTTTTTTAAAATTTAAAACTTTTAAAAAAACAAACCTGATTTAATCCCAAATTTAAATTAATCAAAGTTTCACGTTGATTGACCAAAGCAGCACTGGGAATTTGAGTGAGAGCATTGGTTTCTAAACTCAATTCTTGAAGACTTCTCAGTGGACGGAATACGGTAGAATCACTCATGGCCTGATCACTAAGACGATTTCCAGCCAATTCCAACTTCAGAAGAATATCTCTGCTCGCGAATTGAGCAAAACTGGTAGGTGGAAGTTCTGTGATTCTGTTTCTGTTCAGATACAGTTTCCTCAAGTTCCTCAGTTGGGGAATTCCAGTTTGGGGTACTTGTCCGAGTTGGTTATCAGTCAAATCAAGTTCAACAAGAGAATCCAAAAGAGGTCCATTGAAGGCGTTTTCACTTATCTGAGACAAGGTATTTCTGTTCATCACCAATCTAAGAATGATGAAATCCTGGAAGGCATTAGCAGGAATCGTCGTCACAGCCGTATCCATAATCAACAAGGAATCAATCTAAAAAGTAATTTAAAAAATTTTTAAAATAAAACTTTAAAAATAAAATTTTTTTATAAAAATAAAAAAAAAACTTTACAAAATTTAAAAAATATATTTTTTTTATGAAAATTAAAAAAAAGAACTTTTTTATAAAACTTTTAAAATATATTTTTTTATGAAAATTTCGAATATAATTTTTCATGAAAATAGTTTTTCTTTGATTTTTAAAAAATTTCCCAATGAAATTTTTCGTTTAAAATTCTATTTTTGTCGGATTTTTTGAAAAAGTTTTCGGTTTCTTTTTGAGTAAATAGTGACCAATTGGCAGTATTGTCTTGTGGACACTTAAAATTGCGAGCGGCTTTACACAAAAGGTAAAACAACAAATGGATTGTAGATCGATCATTGAAAAAACTTAAAAAATAAAAAAAATCGTTACTTACGGGAGTATCACGAGCACCAGATATGGCTTGTAAGACGTTAGAAAGACTTCCAGCATTTTCACATATAATAGCCACTGGTTCGTAGATGGATGGAGCACATCTGCAAGGATCCTGGAGTGGTGGACATTGGGCAGAAGTCGATCCGACGAAGAAAAGCCCAATCAAGCCAAACAGGAACCCGTAGGAGGAATTCCGGGCCATGATGGAAAACGATAAAATTGGCCAAAATCTGATCGACAATAAACCCGAGGATTTGGTGAACTAAAACAAATTTAAAAATCAAGTTTCATTTATAACCAGAAAATTTTAATCGCGAAAAATAATTTCACAATCACTAACAACTACCATGGTTGAAAAATGCGGATTCCAGTTGGTTAGGTAAAAAACGAAGCAATGAGTAAACGTTCGTGGTTCATTTTTCTCGAGGATTTGCGCCCTGAGGCAATGATGTGGTCTTTCCATGTGCACACATGAAAGAACGACTCAGTTAAAGGATAGTAGTCACCGATTTCGTCGATGGACTGTCGGGAATGCTGGTTCTTTTGCCTCTCATTCGCCGCAAGCGTTGATGTTAGTCAACGAATCCACAACTATCGAAATAAAACAGAATCGAGGACAAACAATGTATATCGAAGGCGTTAAGAGTGTCCATCTATCCTGGTCTCGTTGACGGCTCTCGGCTAAGCTAGCGGGAGATGAAGTCCGCGAGACTCGTTGAGCACGTTGACCAGTACTCCATCGGGGGATCCAGAGGAGGGGCTTGTTCTTTTTCGAAAGTTTCCTCATCCTTGTTCAAGTAGAAAGAAAATCATCTGTATGCTTTTGTGCTTGAGAAGATTCTCCCCGAAAAAACTCAGATCGGAAGTTTTGAGAAATTTTCAAAAAAGATGTTCTTGAAAAAAGTTCCAGCTTCCGTATATCCGTCGTTTCAGTCATTCCGGTACTTGAGATAATGAGTGGACACTACTCCGTAATTCAGATTTGCATTGGCAGAGTTTCGAAACTGTCAACTGTTTTCGGGCAAACTTCAAGTGGACATTGCGGAAATCTCACAAGTACCCGATTTGTTGGTTAAACTTTGTCTTCTATATTAGCTTTAATAAAGTCGATATCGAACAGATGGATTACTCCAAGAACTTTTGCGTGATTTTTCCATGTTTATTGAAATACAAATCCATTGACCGACCGGTTTCTTTTTTGTAACAGCACATTTCTGTCTCGGAATCCACGCTTTTGTTTGCATTCGATGGACGACGAATTGGACTGGAAAAATGTCCAGGTGAAAAGTAGATTACATCAGCTTCTGCAGGAGCATTAATGAGGAAATACGGTACGAGCAAGTCGGATTAGAATCTCGACGAAAAATCACCTGAGGCAAAATCGTAAAGCATCTAAAAAAATTTTACAAAAAAGTCTGTACAGCGACATTTGTTTCAATTCTGACAATTGCAATTCAAAAAAATTAAAAACAGAAAATCATTTTAAATAACTCTGTATTTTTATATGGAATTTCACAAGCCATAATAAGTATATTTCCATTTTTACAGAACTCTAAAATAGTTTTAGATGTCCTTAGAATTGGAAACTAGTCACCAGAATCCGGGATTCTAAGAATTAAATGTCGATTCTGATTTAGATTTTGAATTTACAGATCTGATTATATCATGATAAATATTTTTTCAGTTCTAATAACAGAATAAAAAAGTTAATGTTTGCTATATAAATAGGTGAAATACAAGTGTTACACAACCCAGAATTCCGGATTCTGAAGATCAACTATTGATTCTGACTTCAGATTCCGAATTTACAGACCTGATTATATCGTTATAAGTATGTTTTGTTCAGTTCTAACTGTGTAATTGAACCATAAATGTTTGCTATATAAATAGGTGAAATACAAGTGTTACACAACCCAGAATTCCGGATTTTGAAGATCAACTGTTGATTCTGACTTCAGATTCCGAATTTACAGACCTGATTATATCGTTATAAGTATGTTTTGTTCAGTTCTAACTGTGTAATTGAACCATAAATGTTTGCTATATAAATAGGTGAAATACAAGTGTTTCACAACCCAAAATTCCGGATTTTGAAGATCAACTGTTGATTCTGACTTCAGATTCCGAATTTGCAGGTTCGATTACCCTATTGTAAACACTTTTTGTTCGATTACAATTGTAGGATTAAAGCATAAATGTCTAATACACAAATATCGCACAACGAAAAATTTCACTTGATTGAATATATGAAATTCTGAAAGAATCTATCTTAAGCATCTATAGAAGGATTATCCTGACATGTGGTCGGCGAAGGGATTCTTTATGGATACAAGACTTGGAAGGAACACCTGTCGCTGTTTTCACTCACGTCTGTCGCTCCGGAGCTGGAAAATTGAAGGTGGCTTTGAATCCCCCGAAAAAGCTGCTGGGCCAATTTCGGATTTCGTTTTTGACAGAAGAATAGGCAAATGACTGGCCATGGCACATTGAAATGGGATCAATCGAAGCAACGAAAGGTAATAACGGTCGCAAATGCATTTATGTTGCGCAGAAGCTTAGCTCCTTGGCAATTGATTCAAAACAAAATATAAATATGGAAATTTCGTCCATATTATATAGATCCTCATGATTTATCGCCCATAGATATTAATATAATTCTTATTTTTGATTACCGTAGTTGCTTAGTAACGAACTTTAAACATAAATATAAATATAAAACTTTAACTATATTACTCCAACTCTGATTCTTTCTTAGTTCTAATTACTATTTAAATTTTCTTATTTTTCATCGAAATTTTTTCATAATTTATTTAAAATATATAAAAATTAATCATATTATTAAAATTCATATATCGCCTAAGTTGTTTAAATATAAATATATAAAAATCAACTATATTATTGTAATTCATATATCTTTTAAATCATAGACATTTATACCTATTTTTATTTTTTTAATTTTTAAATATTTTCATAACTGATTCTAAATATAAATATACAAAAATTAATCATATTATTAAAATTCATATATTGTCTAAGTTATCTAAATATAAATATATAAAAATTAATTATATTATTGTAATTCATTTATTTCCTAAGTCAAAAGTATTTATATACATTTTTATTTTTTTTGTTTTTTAAATTTTTGTGACTGATTTCATATTTGAAATCCCCAATGACACTAATCCTACTTTGATTTTTTCGGGTCATGAACACTGTTATAACCCCCTTCGAAATTTTTATTATCATTTTATTACTTTAGCGAATTTTGAATCGATTAATAATTATCTCAATTACACTGATCATCTCGAAAATTCATTGTTCGTTTCTGGAACAGTTGGATCTTCTTGTGTCAAATCAGTGACAGAGAACTATCCATTTCTCACCTGTCCGTAAAAAATCACCATCTTCAGAGGATAGTCCATTTCAACGAAGGGAAGAATTTTCTGCAATCTACTGGAATCCACAAAGTGCCTCCATTGTGACCTAATTATCGGATTGTCTTTTCTGTCGGTTTCACCTTGTTCTTTTTTGGACAAAACACTTGAGTTTTTTTATTATTCATATATATACACTTTTTTGAATTTAAATATTTAAAAAAAATAAAAATTTATTTTTTAAATTTAAAAAAAATAAAAATTTATTTTTTAAAATTAAATAAAAATCAAAATTTATTTTTTAGATATTTTTATTTTTTTCATAAAAATTGAAAGTTTTATTTTTTATGTAAAAATTTCTATTTTTTGTAAAATTTTTAATTTTTATTTTTGTAAAACTCAATTTTTATTTTTTTAATGAAAATTTAATTTATATTTTTCATAAAATTTGAAATTCTTTTATAAAAATTTAGATTTTATTTTTTGTAAAAATTTAATTATTATTTTTTTTTTATAAAAATAGAAATTTTTATTTTTCTTGAAATTTTAAATTTTTTTTGCTCAATTACTGTCTTGAAACGATTTACTTTTTTTCGCAGAGTAATTGTTCGTGTTATTTTTTCTGGAATTCCCATATCCAAGAACGGATTACCTCAATCCCATTGCGTAACGACAAAAACCAAAATTTTCTTTTTGGAATTTTTCTTTAATCAGCCGAACATGCCCCAAATGACTGTTCTCGATCTCCCGTGGATTTGTGCCGCTCTTCTGAAAGGAATTTTTATCTCGATCCAATTTCCCTCTCGATCATTCTTTTCTTGAAGAAAATCCAAAAGATCCATTTTGAAATTTCCAAAAAATTTCGAAACGAAAGCGAAAACATTTTTTTTGAAAATTCTTATTAAAAATTTTCTTTTTCGAAGTGAATTTACACGTTTCCGCTACGTATCGGCGAGTCAATCAAATCCAAAAATTAAAGTTTCTTTTCGCTTTCGTTGAGGATCGACAGGATACCGTCAGCCATAATAAGGTATCCGGATTTTGCACTTTTTCTTCCATTCTGGTCTTTGGTTTAAAAAAAATTGATTCGAATTATTTTAGAAATATTTTAAAATTTTGAAATTTATGCTTTAAAAAAAATTAATTTAATTATTTTAAAAATATTTTAAAATATCTAAATATAAGTTTTAAAAAAAATTACTTAAACTATTTTAAAAATACTTAAAAATTTCGAAACTCAAGTTTAAAAAAAATTATTTTAGAAATATTTTGAAATTTATGCTTTAAAAAAAATTAATTTAAAAATATTTTAAAATTTCTAAATTTAAGCTAAAAAAAATTATTTTAATTATTTTAAAAATATTTAAAAATTTAAAAATTTATGTTTAAAGAAAATTAATTTAAAAATATTTAAAAATTTAAAAATTTATGTTTAAAGAAAAATTTATTTTAATTATTTTAGAAATATTTTAAAATTTTATTAAAATTATTTTTTGGTTAAATTTCTGAAAATTCGTGTTGGGACATCTTTAACGAGTTTTATTTTTTAATAATTTAGGATTTTCAGAAAAGTTAACGGTGTTCATTTTTTTCAATGTTTGTCTAATATACGTATTTGATTGGAGTCGTTAATTTTATTGCCGTTGACTTGCTCAATTATCCTGGAAAATCCCACTTTTGTATTTTTGAAAATGAAGAACACATGGCTTAGACTTTTATTTTCTAAAATAATATTGATTACGGTGATTTCGAAATCACTAGCAGAAGGTGAATTTTTAATTTTTTAAAAAATATTATTGGATTATTTTTAGAATGTAGTTTCCCGGAATCAGAAGTGGAACCCTTCTTTTTCGACGTCAGAGCAGACACCCCTATAGAGTCCATCATCGTCGACACCGTCGTGGATCCCCCGGGGGCACAGGTCCAGATCGTCAACGTCAGGTCCAACAACGTTCCTGATATAGATTTTGCTCAGAAATTCAGAATAGAACAAAGGGCCAACGGTCAATTCATGGTGATAAACAGGGACTATTTGTTCTTGCCAGATTATCCCTCTTTCATCAACGAGACTTATCTCTACATGACTGTCGTCTGCAACACCAAAGCTTATCCGTTGATAACTTTGAGGATAAAGAACTACAATACTTATCTTCCGAAGTTCTACAATCTACCGTATGAAGTGGAATTGCCAGATGGGGCTGAAGTGAACACAATCATCAACACCCCGGTTTTGGCCATGGACAGGGACCCCTTCTGGACCTACAGTATTAAGTACTCCATCGTCTCGGGACAGTATGCCGATGAATTCGCTCTGATCCCCTCGAGAACCGATTTCCACAAGTTAAGATTACTTCCTAATCACTTCAAATCCAACAGAGCAAAGTGGCATCCGGAACAACTGCCTCCGGTCGTGAAGCTCCATGTCCAGAGGAAACCCAGAAAACACGAATATAATCTGAACATCTCCGCTACAGATTCTGGAAATCCACCAAGAACAACTTTTACAAATTTAAAAGTAATTGTTGGAGAATCAAAAGAAGAAGAATTTTTGAAATTTACTCAACCAGAATACTTTGCAAATTTCTCCAGACTTATGACGGTAGATACCGA
Organism: Halicephalobus mephisto; assembly: GCA_009193035.1. NCBI lineage: Eukaryota > Metazoa > Nematoda > Chromadorea > Rhabditida > Panagrolaimidae > Halicephalobus > Halicephalobus mephisto. Next base: position 25,669 of record SWDT01000157.1, read on the forward strand.
GATCGTACCCCATGCTCAGATGACAGCCCGACTCACCGACAGTGCTCCAAAATACCTATACAGAAGAAGCAGAGTCATGTATGAATTGATGGATTCTGACTACAGTAACTACTTCTTAATAGACCCAAGAACGGCGCAAATCATCATCAGGAAGAAACTCCTCAACGACATCCCGTCCATGTTCGCATTGAGGATCAAAGCCTTCCTCGAAACTGAGCCTACTGTAGAAGCAACAACTACTCTATCGATGACTGACATTGCCGACAGCAGTTTGACGTACTTTTCCAAATGTTTCTACGAAGTCCATTTGCAAGAAAACGCCTATCCCGACACCAGAGTTTTATCCTTGCAAATCCACGGAGAACCTGACGAAATTAAACTTGTCAATGGAACTAAATTTTTCAGAATTGATCCACTGGGAAATATCTACGTTATTAGACCTCTGGATAGAGAAAAAACAAAATTATTCGTTTTGCAAGCTCAAGTCATCGACAGAGACCGTCATTATCGATCTGATGCAAAGTTGTGTCTCGTCGCGACAATCACGATCCACATAGATGACGTAAACGATCACACACCGAGATTCGAGAAATTCAACTATGTTTTTTACACCGAAGAACTTCCTTACAATAATACAGAAATCGGGACGGTCAAGGCTACAGATGCGGACAAAGGAAAATACGGAAAAGTCCATTACCGTATTCTGTACGAAGAATCAGAAGATGTTCCATTTTCTTTATTCCAAGCAGACGGAGTAGCCACGATTTACTACGTAACTAAAGAAACGGATTTTTATCCAGAAAAAATGTATTCTTTCCCGATTGAAGCTTACGACGATGCGGATGACCCCAGATCTTCGAGAGTGTCCGTCCAGGTTATAATGCATCCGAAACCGGAGAGCGTTGAATACGACGTAGAAGATTCCGATGCTGTTCATGTTCGTCCGGTCCCAAGATTGTCTTTGGAAATCCCTGAATCTGCAGAAAGCTCCATCGATCCTGTTCCGATTACTGTAGAACGAGAACAGAAAATCCCAATCCAGAATCTTCAAAAATCCAATCCTTACAAACCTCAGGCAAAAACGATAATCCGACCCATGTCCAACCCCGGCGGTCCTACTTCGGAAAAATTCGAATCTGATAGTTACAAATTCTTACTTTATGGATCTCTTCAAGAAAATCAATATGTAGGAACCATCAGAATCCCGAATCAATCCCCCAACGTCAGATACGAACTAGAAGCCGGAATCCGAGGATTCTTCAAAGTCGATCCAATCCAAGGCCACTTGACTGTCGACAAACGTCTTCTGGAAGACGAGTACGAAGAAATCAGATTCACGGCTCTTGCGAAACTCAACGGTCACATTGTGGTCAGTTTATTTTTATTTTTTATTTTTAAAACAATAATTGTTCATTAATTTTCTCAATTCGCTCTTAGGTACACAGTTTAGGAAACAACAGTTACCCCTTTCCCCTGGGGCATTTGCCTCCTTTGACTTTTGTTATTTTCGAAATTTTTTCAAATTAATTTTTTATTATTTAAATTCACCTAATATGCAAATTTAGGAATCAAAAATATTCAAAAAAATAAAAAATAAATTTCAAAATGTTTGATTTTTTAGGATATTTATCTTTTTCGATTTGTTTTTATTTTTAAAGTTTTTCTTTTTTAGTCTTTTTAGTATCTGAAATGATCTAATATATCAATCAAGTAAAAAAAGACTGATCTAACAGTAGGTGATAGGATGTTTGATTTTTTGGGATATTTATCTTTGATTTTTGCTATTTTCGAAATTTTTTCAAATTAATTTTTTATTATTTAAATTCAAAGTTCAAAAAAATAAAAAAATAAATTTAAAAATGTTTGATTTTTTAGGATATTTATCTTTTTCGATTTGTTTTTATTTTTAAAGCTTTTTAAAATTAGTCATTCTCGTTATTGGGTTGAGATTTTAGGTTAATCCACTTATCCAAAACACCGGTTTAGAAATTTAAAAAATTAGATCAAAATTATAAAATCAAAAAAGAAATGTTCGAAAATTTTCTGATTAAATTTTCCGGATTTACCAAGGCACATGGCCCCCGGGCATTTTCCGGGATTTTTGGTTTTCCTAAATTTTCATTCTTTTGTGCTTGTTGTTTCCCTTCAAGTTGTCCAATTCGAACAATAATTTGACCGGAAACTTTTCCGTTTCCCGGAAACGTCCAACTGACCATTGACCAGGATTTTTGAAAGCCATCCTGAATTTTTATTTTCTTTGAAAAAACGTCAAACATCCTAGCAACGAAATTTGTAAAATTTAAAAGACCAAAAATAACGGAGGTTTTTCTCAAGTGAAACTATTTTTAAAATAAAAAACGGCCAGTCAATCCGTTTTGAGTGCCGCGGGACACGCACCTATAGCCTCAGGCACGACCATGGCAGCTTCCGTCTTGAATACTTCGAGTTTCAATATGTCGAAAAATGACTTATTTCTGCTCTAATCTGAATTCAAGTTTCTGATGTAGAGGCATTAGTGACAGATTACACATTTGTCTGATTTGCGTTTTTCCAATTGATGCGGCTAAACATAATAATTCAGATTATAACTTTGGTAAAAACTTTTAAAATATCTTCTACATGTTATTTCTGACTTATTAATCAACTTTTACTTTACAGGCAAATACCATAATTACGGTAATCCTGGACGACTCAATTTCGATATATGAATTATCACCGAGATTTGAACAATCCCTCTACCGTTTCGAAATCGACGAAAATAAAAAACCAAGTTCACTCGGAACTGTACAGGTATTTTTTCTTTCGAAAATAAAAATTCAATAAAAAAGTAAAAATTTCAGGCTCATCACAGAGCAGTCGAAATAAATAATGACAAAGTTATTTATGGATTAAAAAATAACGAAAATTCTTTATCTTTTTCGATTGATCCTCAAACAGGTCAATTAAAAAGTAAAACAAGTTTTGACAGAGAAAAAAAACATTTATATACAATTGAAGTAAGTTAATTCAAATTTAAAAATTTCTAAATTTAAATTATTTTTTTTAATTTATATATTTTTTTAAAATTTAAACTATTTTTAAAAATTTATTTATTTTTTTTAAATATATTTATTTTTTTAAAAATTTATTTATTTTCTAAATTGAAATTAATTTTTTTTAATTTATATATTTTTTTAAATTTAAACTATTTTTAACAATTTATTTATTTTTTTAAAAATTTATTTAATCCTTTGGAATTGAAATTAATTTTTTTTAAATTTTGAATTAGTTTTTTAAAAATTCCAAATTTAGATTGTTAGTTGTCTGAAATCAAATTCGTCTTCTTGTGGAGAATCGGAAGTGGCTATAGTAGTCCTCGATGTTAATGATAATCCTCCGGTATTTGAACAGACTCCATATCAAGTCACCATCTCTGCAGACATCGAACCTGGGACAGAAATCATAACTTTGAAGGCCACAGATTCCGATTTGGGAAGAAATGCACAAATCAGATTCGAACTAATAACTGACGGAAACGGTAATTTCGAAATCGACGAATCTACTGGAGATCTGTCTTACGTCGGAACTACATCCTTGAAAGTCAACAGAAAATTCAATTTAAAAGTCAGAGCAATAGATAACGGATCTCCTTCGTTGACTTCTGAAACAACTGTCGTCATAAACGTCGAAGGAGAAAATCCGAATCCGAATCCCCCGGCTTTTGAGAACTTCCGCTACGAAGTCCTTTTACCTGCAATAGTTCCTCCAAACACAAGGATCGTTACGGTAGAAGCAAATGATGCTGACGAAGGACCAGAAGGCGAAGTATTCTATGTTCTTAGAGACGATCCGGATCCACGACAAAACAGAATTTTACAATTGTTCGAACTTGACGAAGAAACTGGTGAACTTTGGAGTCGACAAACGATCAATGCCGAAACTGATGGTCCTCTGATTCAGTTGGTCGTTGAAGCTCATGATCGATCGGTGGAATTTCCCAGAAAAGCAGAAACCGTCGTCATGATCAGATTCCAGGAATTACGAAATCCGAAACTTGAATTTGTTCCTCTTCCGAAAACAGTTTTTATTTCAAACGAAAAATCCGTCGGATCTGAAATTATCGGGATTTCTGCAAAGACGTCAAACGAAAACGATCAATACAAAGTTCGCTACAGTATCAGTCAACCGGCAGATGCTGATTTCTTCGTCGTTCCTGCCAGTTCTGGTTCCCTCAGGGTGAAAAACAAATTGATCCAGGGCAGATTCCCCATCACACTTATCGCTTTCCTGCCTGGAACGAAACTAAATGCCACTCATAACATGGTCATCGTCGTGATGACGGATAGGGACAAATATCCTGTTTTCGAAAAACTCGGATATGAGATGAATGTCCCGATGTCCGCGGCTTTTCCGGTAAAATTAGATCCATTAAACGCCACCCTGTCTGCTGGTCGTATTGAATACAGTCTTTATCAAGCCGAACGACTCCCGGAGGGAATTTCCGTCGACAAAATGACCGGCCAATTGACGATTTTTGAAGAATTTCTTTCAGCTTTTGACGGAATCGAAAACGTTTTTGTCGTCATCAGAGCGAGGAATCTGGATTTTCCGAGTTTCTACTCTGATGTCGGAGTTAATTTGGTTTTATCCGACACCAGCACGGCTTTGTCCTTCAAAACGAAACTGTACAGACTCGTCATGTCGGAGAACAAACAACAAGGAACAACTTTGGAACCCCCGATTGAAGTCCAGAACGCGGCCGAGATCGGAGACATCGAGTACTACGTCGAACCCCGGGATAGTTTGTTCTCCATCGACAACAAAGGCCTTTTGTACTTGAAGAAAACCATCGATCTGGAGGAACTTCCCCAAAGCAGTCAAGGAATCATCGATCTTACTGTAGTCGCGGTCCATGGAGACGACAAAGCAACCACAAAAGTACAAGTAAAAGTCGAAGATGAAAATGAATTTTCTCCTGTTTTCTTAGAAGATCAATATGATTTTGAAATTCGTCATCAACCAAAAATCGGAGAAATCATCGGAACCGTCAGAGCCATCGATGAAGACTTTACTGACAAAAAAAATCTGAAATATGAAATTATCGAAAAAAGTGGAGCAGCCAGTTCCATGATTAATATGTTCCAAAATGGATCAATTGCCAAAAAACCTGGTGAAGAATTCAAAAATGGCATTTATGAAATGATTGTTAAAGCAACTGATTACGTCGGACACAATGTAAGTTAATTTTTGAAATTTACAAAAATCGAAAATTTTAAAAATTCAGAAATTAAAAAATTAAGAAATTTTAAATTCTTGAAAATTAAAAAATCAAAAATATTCAAAAATTAAGAAATTAAGAAAATTTAAATTTTTAAAAATTAAGAAATTTTAAAATTAATAAATATTCAAAAACTAAAAAATCTTTTTTGTTTTTAAAATTTCTTAAAAAGTTAAAAATTATAAAAATTTTGTATTTAAAAAAGTTAAAAATATTTTGAGTTTTTATAATTTGTAGGATTTTAAGCTTTTTCGTCAAAAAACGATGACTAATTTTAAAAAGAAGATTAAGTTTAATTCCATAAAATCTGTCTTTAATATTTTTTATTTTACATTAAAATATTAAAAGATTATTTTGATTAAAATTATTTTTTATTTTTTGATAATCTTAGATTGAAGATGTTTTAATTTAAAAATGGAATTTTTCACGATAAAAATGTCAAACGTTTTCGAAATTATTTTTAAAAATTTAAAATTAAAAAAAATATTTTTAAAAATAAAAAAAAATGAAATTTTAAAATTAATGCATAAATTTTTAGATTATAGAAAAATATTTTTTCAATAATTTAAAAAATTTCAAAAATTAACAAGTTTCACTTTTTTTAATAATTTCGAAAATTTATAAAAATTACATTTTCTAATTTTTAATAATTCCAAAAATTTACATTCAAAAATTGTGATGAAAAATTTTTGTTTCAAACATTTATTTTTTAATTTTGAAAACTATAATTTAAAAATTAAAAACTATTTTAAATAACTCTTCACTTTTTTAAATAAATTTTTGATATAAAATTTGACATATTTTTATAACTCAAAATTAGTCTTCAGAATCCAGGATTTTGAAGATTGATTTTTGATTTTGATTTCATATTCAGAATCTATGGGTTTTATTATAACATTTAAATAGTTTTTGTAGAATTTTAACTTTAAAATTGAATAAAAACGCCTATGATGGAAACCTTCAATATATAAGTGTTATGTAATCTAGAATCCAGGATTCTGAAGATTACTTTTTGATTTTGATTTCATATTCAGAATCTATGGGTTTTATTATAGTATTTAAGTAATTTCTTCAGTTTTATCTCTAAAATTGAATAGAAATTTCTGGAACAGAAATTTCACATAACATCAAACAATTCCAAAAACTTATTTTTTATGATTTATTTCAGGCCGAAGTTGTCGTCAGTTTTTACGTACAGTTAGATGCTACTGTTGCTCCTGATAATCACCATATTGAAGAAGATTGGCAAGTGTCTGACAACAAAATAATCGGATCCAAGTTTACTTTATTCGGTCTGCCAAATGCTCGTTGGCAATTCGTCATCGCCAATGGCAATGATGATGGGATGTTTGAACTTCGAGAAATCAACGACACTATGGCAGAATTGGAAATTGTGACTGAACCCAACGTTACAGAATCGACTTTGAGAAAAGTATCTGTTGAAATCATCAATGCGGATAATCGAGGACAAACGATGATGGAAAGCATCAATGTGGATCTTTCTCAAGCTGTGGCGAAGAAGATCCCTCATTTCATCGGTGAAGCTGAGGATAAAGAAGTCAAACTCGCTCACAATTTCAATCCCAATTCTGTCGTCATTACTGCCAAGGCCGTTCAACTCGAAGGATCTGACAAAATCACTTATGAACTATCTGACAACCCCGAAGACATGTTCGAGATCAACAGAACCACCGGAGAGATCACTTTCAGCAGAAATAATAAACCTAAGCTCCCTGGAGTCTACCAAGTGAGAGTCAAAGCTACTGCAACAAAGTAAGTCACGAATCTAACAAAATAGAAAATTATGATTTTTGATCAACAGATTCAATCATCATTATTTCCTGATTTTCGTAACAATTGTCAATTTCAACAAAAAATATAACGCAATAGCTGCAATTTTCCATGAATATTCAGCGTTTGTGACGAAAATCATATTTGTTACAAAAATGCTAACATTCGACAAAAGTTATGTTGAATGTTATACAAAAATTAAGAAATATTCCGTGACAAAAAAGTTACGGGATATTATGTAACGAAATATCACACAAAAGTTATAAGATCTTCAGTGATGAAAGTATCATATTAAAATTATGAAATACTTCGTGACGAAATATCACACAAAAATTGGCTTTTTTTTATGAAAATATCACATTAAAATTATGAAATATTTTCTGATCAAATATGACACAGAAGTTATAAGATCTCCCGTGATGAAAGTATCATATTAAAATTATGAAATACTTCGTGACGAAATATCACACAAAAATTGGCTTTTTTTTTATGAAAGTATCATATTAAAATTATAAAATATTTTCTGATCAAATATGACACAAAAATTGGCTTTTTTTTATGAAAATATCACATTAAAATTATGAAATATTTTCTGATTAAATATGACACAGAAGTTATAAGATCTCCCGTGATGAAAAATATAATACATTTGTTATATTTTCGTTATGTAAAAGTTACTATTTTTTATGTGTATAATAATGATGGAATTTAGCCCGAAGACAAAGGTACAACATTCGTCAGAAGAGATCTTCGTTGTAGAAATCATGACAATTAGTTCTGGAGAAGTTCTATCAACACCATTAACTTCTGCAATATCCAAAGAAAGCAGTTCTGGAGTTAAGCCGACTTCAAGTCGTCCTCAAACATCGGCGATCTTAACTGAGGTTTCTGTGTCTCCTCCAACTAAGACTACATCGGCTTCTGCCCAAATACCACTTCTTGTTTTTGATCAACCCCAATATTCATTCATGGTCGACAACCCTCGACGGGGATCCAAAGTGGGAGAACTTCAGATTCTGGACGAACAGAGTCTTGAAACGTCTTTGAAGCTCGAAGTCAGACCACGTGAGATGTCCAATATTTTCCGTGTCGACGAAGAAACACGAGAAATATTCCTTTCTCAAGTCCCTCAGGAATCCGGTGAATTGCAAGAATTCATCTTCAACGTCACTGCTGTCGATGCCAATGATCCTCGACGTCGAAGTCAAACTGAGGTTTCTGTAACGATGATTCCTTCTGATTTTGAACTTCCTGATATCACAGGCGAAAACATAGATGAATCAGAAACACCGACAGAAGAAACTCTAATCGGCAAGTCTACAGAAAATCATATTTTGCCTCCAGCAACTGCGGCAACTGTAGTCACGCATACCGTAAGCAACGAAGTTAGTGAACTTGCTCCAAGTGCAAAGCCGATCAATCCTGTTGAGAGTTCTCATCAACCACCATCTACTGGAGAAATAAAATTTGCTTCATCTGAATTCAGAGCCATGTTGCCTGAGGGGAAATATGGAAGTACAATTGTTCAGTTGAAACCCCACAGTTTGAATCAAGGGATGCCCCCAGGAACGGTCTACCAGATCGAAGCCTTCAGCACCTTAGGCAATGATTCTCTTCCGTTCTCCATCAGAGAAGACACTGGAGATTTGATTGCCTTTGGGGATATAGATCGAGAAACTTCAAACAGCTACGAATTCATCGTCACTGCCACGGTTCTTAATTCAGATCCTCCGGTCATCGATTCTGCCGTCGTAGAAATTCAAATATTGGATGTAAACGACAATACTCCGGAATTCGTGAATCCTAAACATGCAGCTGCTCTTGCTTCAAGTGTTCCTGTCGGGACCGTCGTTGCTAACTTTGCCGTCAACGATCCCGATGAAGGTTCTGCTGGAAAAGTTTCATTTTCCCTTGAAGGAGATCATGCAGAATTTTTCTCCATCGACGAAGCAGGAACTTTGACTGTAGCTAAGCCTCTAACAGGGATTCAGGAAAAAGTCCCCCTCAGAATCGTGGTCAACGACGGAGGACGTCCGGCTTCGAGAAACGAACATGTAATTGAAATCGATCTTTATTCGCAGTCCTCGTCCAGACCGGAATTCAAGGAATCTGAACATAGTGCTCTGGTTTCTGGAGATGCCCAGAGGAGAGATTTCGTGGCTCATGTGGTCGCTGGAACCGGCAACTTCACTTACACCTTCGACAGTGAGTTTTATTTTTAAATTTAAAAAAACTAAAAAAATTTGTATTTTTAAATTTACAAAAACTAAAAAAATTTGTACTTTTAAATTTAAAAAAATTTTTATTTTTAAATTTAAAAAAATAAAAAATTTGTATTTTTAGACACTTTTTCGGATTTGTTTGTGGTGAATAACAATGGCGAAGTTACTCTTGGACGAAATCCCATTGATTCAGAAAAAAACAAAGATTACACTTTGAATCTGACTGCAACGGACGAAAGAGGACAGAGTTCTTCGATGACGTTGACAGTGTTCATCGAATCTCCTCCTACCACGACTACAGTAACCACTACAACGACGGAAAACACCGAAATGTCTTGTTCTTTCAGTCCGAAATTCTACAACGCTACCGTACCTGAACACACTGCTGGAAGAACAAAATTAACTCAAATAAGTGCTGAATGTAAAAATCTTCCTCGTGATGCCCAAGTCGTCTACTTTATCCATCAAGGAGCAGATGAATTCGAAATTAACGAAAGTACAGGAGAATTATTCGTGACCGGTCCTTTAGATCGTGAAAATCGGACTTTACATTTCATCGTCGTAAATATGACCATTTTGACTCCAGATGAGCCCAACGAACGTCTTAGAAATAACAGACAATCCAATCCTATTGTAGAAAGTAAATTTTTTATTTTTTTTTAAAATTAATTTTAAATTTTAGGAGCGAAAAGTAGATTAGCAGAAAATCAGGCCCTTGTTGTGGTCAGAGTTCTCGACATCAATGACCATATTCCTAAATTCAGTCGTGTGAATTCTGATGGAAAATACGTCTTCGTCGTCGATTGGCAAACAAAACCTCCAAAATCCATCGCGAAGATCATGGCGACGGATGAAGACGAAAAACCTGTAATAACTTATTCGTTCAGTGAGCCTTCTGAATACTTCCTTCTGAATTCCACGACCGGAGTCATAACTTTAACGAAAAGCCTGGAATTCGTCGAAGAAGTTGTTTTTGTTTCAGAAGTAATTGCAAATGATGGAGAAAAAAAAGCAAAAACTAAAATTTTCATTTATCCTTTGATGCCAGGAACGAACATCGTCGTCGTCGCCCTCAACAATCCTCCCGAAGAAATCAACGAATTGGCCGTTAGTCGAGAGATGACCAGAATCCTGGAAACGGACACAAGGGTTCTTTCCAAACAAGTCTATGTGGATAAACAGAACAAAGTCCATCCTGACAAATCCCATCTTCTCGTTTATGCTTTGAAAAAAGAAACTCACGATCCCATTCCTGCAGACGAATTGAAGTCCATGTTGGAACAAGTAAAATCCGAATTGGACGCTTCTGAAATAAAAATCGAATCAATCACCTTGCCTACAGTAGCCTCGAGGATCCAGATGTCCAATTGGGAAATTTTGGTTCTCATCATCGCCCTGGTTCTTCTAATTACAACTTGTATCATTTGTATTTTCCTCCTCAGGTGTTTCAAAAGGTCAGTTTATTTAAAATTATTTACAATATTCAAAAATTTTTAAATTTACACATTTATATCCGAATTTTTTGAATTTTCAAAAAATGACCAATTACTGTAAAAATTCGAAAAATAACAAAATTAGTAATTTTTAGTAAAATTATTTTTTAAACTTTTTGTTGAAATTTTAGAATTTAAAAAAAATTAAATCAAAAATAATTACTGTAAAAATTCGAAAAATAACTAAATAATTTTTTTTTAATTTTTGGAGAATTTTATAAAAATATAAAAAAATAAATCAAAAAATTCGTTTAAAAATTGATTTAATTTTTGTATTTTTAAATTTCCTAAAAATTTTAAATATTCATTTTTAAATAATTTTTGATGATTTTTAATTTTTGTGATTAATTTTTAGAAGAGCTTCACTTTCGAGATCAGATACAGAATACATGGTGGACGCTGAATCGAATGGGCCTCGACCGTATAACGTTGAATTGATCTCCCGTCGAACTGCTCAAACAATGCTTGCAAATCGAGATTTGCCAAATCCCTTTGAAGACAATAAATTATCGTAAGTGTATAAAATTACTGTATTTTTATTTTTTAATTTTGCTTAGACCACAATCTCGGGCTTCTTTATTAACTTCCTCGGGTATGCTTTTCACAGATGCTCAGCTTAATCGCAGTTTGCCGTCTTTGTCGTCTCCAAGGTTCGTTTCTGCTACAGTACTGGGGTTACTGTACAAAATATTAAGATTATTTATTATATATTAAAACTTTTTTCATATAAAAAACACAACGTGAACCAGGTACCGAGTCCCTCAGGGACTGTCGTGCCAGGAATCCGTTTTTTTAAAATATTTAAACATTCGTAAAATAATTTAATCTTTGTTTTTTGTCAATATCAAAAATCTTTATGTAGGTTTTCTGAAATCACGTCTAACTGAAGGTAATACATATGGAAGAATCTTTGATCACGATTTTCACGTTATTGATTTTAATTAAGTACAATCGATGACAAGATTGCATTCTAACAAAATATTGATTTTAACCGAGTATAATCAACGTGTTTGGATCATGTTTGTTTTCAGTCAAAAAAGTATTAATAAATTGATTTTACTCAGTTACCATCAATCTTTTGTTAGAATGCAATCTTGTCATCGATTGTACTTAATTAAAATCAAATAATCTGAAAACCGTGATCAGAGATTCTTCCATATTTATTTCCTTCAATTAGACGTGATTTCAGAAAACTTATGTAATCATGCAAAGACCACTGAAAAATACAACGTGAAGCGGGTACCGGGTTTTTCAGGGACTTTCGTGCCAGGAACCCGCTCTCTCACGACGTTAAAGATCTATATAAAATTATTTAGTTATTTAATTTTTGTATTTTTTCAGTTTCGCTTTGGTTAAAATCATTTTTAAGTAATTATTATTTATAAATTCATTTCAGCCAGCCCGAAGGTCCTCAAGTACCCCAAGGTACCCCCGTAACTGCCGCCTCAACTTAGCCAGAAAAATTCAAATTTACTCCAGTGCCTTTATTTCCCAAAAATGCCTGATTCGTTTTTTACAATTATTTCCTCGGTGGTATATCACATAGTATTATAGAAAATTAATTAATTAATAATTTTTAATCGATTTTCACCATGTAAAATTCGGTGCTTTTAGAGAAAAATAAATATTTTTCAAACATGTTTTTCAAAAAAAAAATATAAAAACGAAAAAAATGGTATTTTTTTAAAATTATTTTAAAAAATTTGGTGTGTATTTTTTAAAAATTATTCTAAAAAAAATTAGCAAAAATGAAAAAATTGATAATTCTGTTTTGACATTATTTTTTTAAATTTAAATTTTTTAAAAACTTTCGAAATTCGTTTTTAAAAAGGTTTTAGTACATTTGCTTTTAAATTTTAAAATAAAAATAACTTTGAAATCCCTTAGGAAAAAGGAGTTTTTTGTAAAAATGGAGAAAATAATAAATCGGTTTTAAAATTAACTGGGTTTTTTTCCTTTACCTAATTTTTGAAGGTGTCTAGACAGTTCTGAGTATTCCCATTTCGAAAGTTAAAATTATTTAGTTTTAATTTCGATAGAAAAGTAATTTCTGAACCTCCACGTAAAAGGTAATTTTGACAAAAATGGGAAAAAGTAAAACTGTCAAAATAATTTCAAAATTAATTCCATCTTTTTTGTTTTCTAATTTATTTATTTATTTTTTTAAAGAATTAAGAAAATTTTTAAATATTTAATTTTAACAGAAAAGTAATTTTAACAAAATGGGAAAAAGTAAAACTGTCAAAATACTTTCGAAATCGACTCGTACTTTTTTGCTTTTACCTATATTCTGGAATTGTAAAAACCCTAAAAAATTTCGATTAGAATAGGTCCGTAAAAAATTGTCTTTTCTAATTTTGTGTAATAACGCAGTTTTCTATAGTTTTTAAATTACACATGGGACATTTGGAAATAAAAAAATTAATTTTCCAATTTGTACAGAAATTAAAAATTAATAATGAAACAACTTTCGAAAATTTAAATTTTTTATTTATTTTTAAAAATTTTTATTTTTTGAATTTTCTAAATTTTTATTTTTCTATGATATTGTGTATTTCGAAAATTATATAAATACTAAATTTTACAATTTCGGATCTCGAGTGGAAAATTTTGAAATTCTCGTGTCAAAACCATTTCATAAAAATTCTTAATTTTCAAAAATGTTATGATTATATCCTTCACAAATTACGTCAATATGAAATTTTATAATTTCGGGTCTTGAATGAAAAATTCTAAAAATCTACGTCAGAACTACTTTGCAAAATTTATTTTTGTTTTTTATGATACAGTCGAATTTGGATATAGGATATCCTTTGGGACCGGGGAAAGTGCATATTATAAGAAAGGATATATTACAGAGGGGTTATCTCATATCCAAGTTCTAGTGTATTAAAAATTTTCAAAATTTCAAAGCCATATATCGAAATTCCCCCAATTTTCGAAATCATATACAGTCGAATTTGGATATAGGATATCCTTTGGGACCGGGGAAAGTGTATATTATAAGAAAGGATATATTATAGAGGGGTATCTTATATCCAAATTCTACTGTATTAACAATTTTCAAAATTTCAAAACCATATATCGAAATTCCCCCAATTTTCGAAATCATATACAGTAGAAGTTGGATATAAGATATCCTTTGGGATCGGGGAAAGTGTATATTATAAGAAAGGATATATTATAGCTGGGGTCAATTCGAAGACAGACTAAGCAAACTCATCCACTCACACCGTATAATATAACCCGAAATATATTATATCGGGGATATATTACATCCAAGTTCTACTGTATATGATTAATTACGAAATAATCATAACAAAAAATTAAAAATTTTAAACTATTTTTGTTTTTAAAAATTCTCTTCAGGATCATCTTCTAAAAAAAATTATTTTCGATTTTCAGTTGTGGTAATAGAATTCCACATAAACAGTAAATAAGGAAGTTTGCAAACTTACCTTTATTAGTTTAAACAGAAATTGATTAAATTTCCCCAAGTACTTTCGTTTTTTCAAAAGCCATAAATTTTCTGATTCATTTAATTTTAAGTTCTACTTCGCGGTATCTAAGAGCTTTTTTGTGTAAATTTTGTTTTTTTCCACAAGGTCTGGCACAGATGTTCTCAGAATCCCACTTCTGGACTAGACTTCAGAATCTCACTTCTGGACTCGACTTCAGAAGTTACTGTCTGAAAAAAGTTGGAGATCTCAGAGAATAAATATCATTAAAAAAAATTTGTTGGACTTCAGAATTCAGGATTCTGAGAACTTTTATAATTTCGCTGTGGGACCGCTTTTTTGCAAAAATGTTTATTTTTTTAAACACATAATTAATTTCGATTTTACTAAAAACCGCACTGTGAAGAAATTTACGAAATTCATTATATCTTCTGTCGTACTGGCCTAGACTATATGGCGATTTCCACAATATCTTACTGTTGGATTGTGCACGATCTATTTGAGTAGAAGTTTGTACAACTTTGGTCCCAAAGGAAATACCCTGAGGACCAACGAAATTTGTAAGATTGCGGGTTGGTGGCAATTTGGAGATTACGCAATAATTTTTGTAGAGTTGTGATTTATCTCGTGCCTTTGGCCCCATAAAGTACTTTTATATATTTTTGTCTACACACGGATCCGGGTTCCCCAGCGATGACCCAACACTTATAAAATAAAAAATTTCTTACAATTGATAATAAAAAAAACAAAAATTCCGTGTTTTTTAATTTTTTTTGCGGGACCTCTCTTGCTCAAATTTTCCTCTTTTACGTAAATACGAAACACGTATTTAATTTGGTCTTCTTTCTTTTTTCTATTACTGTATTTTCTAAAAAATAAGTCCTGGGATTTATTTCAAAAATATAGGGGGCTTATTTTAGGGAAAATACAGTATGCCTTTTTATCTTCGATTTTGTCGACAGTACATTTCGTAAATTATTAATTGTAACCGGCTTACTGTATACGGGATTGCATAAACGTTTTATTTCGAATTTCAAGGCAGATGATTACTGTAGAAGACTTCGAACAGTACAAAACTGTAATGAACTTAACTCCGTTCTACAGATATTACCTGTACTGTAACTGTGCTTATATATCGTTACTGTATCCGGTTTGTTTGTATTTACTTTTTTTTAAAGACATTCAACTCAACAAAGCCTACAAATATATGTTATTCGTGTGTGCCACTACCACGTTGATGAACGCCGTACTGTATGCCCTGTGGGCTCCCGTGACGAGCCAGTCCTTCATGGGAGGGTTCTCGACTGGAATTGCGAACGTTCTGGGTCCTGAAGCGAATGTTAGAATTTTTCAATTATTTTTAATAATTTTGAAAAATTCGCAAATTTCGACGATTTTATTGTTGATTTTTCAATATGCTCATCTGAATCCAGATGCCTTCTTCTCCAAATTCGGATCTACTGATACTCGATTAATTACTACTTATGTTTTTTATACTTTGTTTTTATTTTTTGTTTCTGGTGTTTTGGTCCCGTTTTGTGTCAATAATCGAAGCGAATTTTTTTCTTACGCAATTTCGACCAACAACACCTACGCCGAATTACTGTGGTTCAACCAGCCGACCCTGATGTCCTTCGTAGCCCCCTTGAATCCTACCGTATACCTCCTTGGGATCATAGAAGTCGGATCTCCTCTGTTTTTGTTCGTTTTAGGAACTTATTACACTTTCGTCGTTTCTAAAATAATCAAAAAATCCGAAAATTTCGTAAGTTACACTACTTACAGAAGAGAATTAATGATGTTTAAAACTTTTGTTTTTAAAACTTTAATTATGTTCATTTTTTATGTTATTCCGATTTTTGGATACACTATTTGCCTTTGGCTAAATGTCAAAAATCCAATCATGGGCCTGGTTTTGAATATCATCCTCGTCAGTCACGGCTGGCCGTCGTACATCGGCAGCATTTGGCTCATCAAGCCCTATCGACACATCCTCCTTCGGATAATCACCAAAATTTCACCGTTACCGTACTTGATCCCATCAGAAGAAACTACAGTACGACCTTTATCAAACATCAACCATCCGTCCGATCGATCAAGAACTGCGGAAAATTCTGAAAATAAAATTTTTCCTAGTCGTTAAATATTTTACTTTTTTATATTTTTTAAATTAAAATTATTATTTTAAATAAATATTTAAAAAATAAAAATTTATTTTATTTCGAAACTTTCAGCGATTTCAAAAGTTTTTTTAAATTCTAAAAAATTAAATTTTTTTAATCATTTTTGAATTTTATAATTTTAGAAAATTCTCTAACTTTTCAGAAATACAAAATTTTTTAATTTTTTATAACTTTTTTGATGATTTTAAAACTTTTTATAAAATTTTTGAATTTTAGAAAATTCTCTAAACTTAAAAATTGTTTTATTTTTGAATTTTTTAAAACTTTTTATAAAATTTTTGGATTTTAGAAAATTCTCTAAACTTACAATTTTTGTAATTTTCAAATTTTTTTAAACTTTTTACAGAATTTTTTGATTTTAGAAAATTGCAGTTTTTGTAATTTTTGATGTTTTTAAAACTTTTTATAAAATTTTTGAATTTTAGAAAATTCTCTAAACTTAAAAATTATTTTATTTTTAAATTTTTTTAAACTTTTATGGAATTTTTGAATTTTAGAAAATTCTCTAAACTTACAAATTGTTTTATTTTTAAATTTTTTAAAACTTTTTACAGAATTTTTTGATTTTAGAAAATTTTCTAAATTTTTAGAAAGTTGCAATTTTTTTAATCTTTAACTTTTTTGATGATTATAGAACTTTTTATAGAATTTTATTGACTTACTACAGAAAACATTTTGCACTTTGTCACAAACGATACTGATCTTTCGACTAATCGGGGTGTTTGTGCATTCGAACCTAACAATGATACTCACAAATTTCTGTCAGAAGGCCTTGATTTTCATTTTTCTCTCTTACTCGCGCAAGAAACACGATAATTTTCGTTTTTCTCGTTATTACTGATTTTTTCTCACTTTATTTGGCGAAGCAAAAACAGAAATCAGGTTTCGTAATTTATCAATCAATTTAGTTCAAAAAATATTCAAACTTTGATTTGTGAATTTTCCGAAAATTTAAATTTTTTTTATTTTTAAAAATTTTATTTTTAAATTTCTTTTATTTTTTAATTTCTTTTATTTTTTAATATTTTTTAAATTTTATTTTTTAATATGTTTTATTTTTTTTGATAATTTTTTAAATTTTTATCTTTCAAAATTTTATTTTTTATATTTTTTGAAAATTTTTGTTTGATTCAAAAAGACAATTTTTAATCGATTGATCTGTGTTCCTATTTGATCCTTATCGGATACGTTTGCGCAGGACTTAAATCGATATAAAATTGATCGAATTAAATTTTTAAATCATGCTTTTATAAAAATAAAAAATGTACAAAATTTTAAAATTGTTTAAGTGCAATTTTTTAATATATTTAAATAAATTCCAAGATTATAGTGAAAAAGTAAAAAAACGCGAGTCAATTTGCCGATTTTTCTATTTTTGCTAAAGTTATTTTTTACGTGGGAGTTCAAAAATTACTTTTCTGTTAAAATTAAATATTTAAAAGTTTTTTTAATTTAAAAAAAAATAAATCAGAAAACAAAAAAGATGGAATTAATTTCGGAACTATTTTTATAATTTTAATTTTTTCCCATTTTTGTCAAAATTACCTTTTATGTGGGAGTTCAGAAATTACTTTTCTATCGAAATTAAAACTAAATAATTTTAACTTTCGAAATGGGAATACTGAGAACTGTCTAGACACCTTCAAAAATTAGGTAAAGGAAAAAAACCCAGTTAATTTTAAAACCGATTTATTATTTTCTCCATTTTTACAAAAAACTCCTTTTCTCTAAGGGATTTCAAAATTACTTTTATCATGAAAATCAGAAATAATTGTTTCTAAGATTTCCTCGATTCAGATTTCTAGACTTTTTAGAAAATTCTGAAGTGTAAATAAAAACATTTAAAAAATAAATTAATTTTTATGAAAATTACTAATTTAGATTTTTATCGAAATTACGATTTACGCAGGAATTCAAAAAAAAAATTTTGTTATCAAAACTGAAAATAATTTTTTTTTTAAATTTTTTAGAGAATTAAAAAATAATTTTTTTTTAAATTTTTTAGAGAATTTAAAAATTATTTTTATTTTTTATTTTTTAGAATATTAAAAAAGTTAATTGATTTCGAAATTGATTTACTATTTTTTCTAAAATAATTTTTTGTGAAAATTCGAAAATACCAAAAAAATTATAATTTTTTAAAAATTATGTTTCTAAAATTAAATTTTATGTTTTTTAATTCCTAAACTTAATACGCAAAAATTATTTAATATTTCTTTTTTTTGGATTTTTAAGCCATGTTTTACATTTTTCATGAGACAACGTGACTGAGTTTGTTTTGCTCGATTGTCGCTGAGCGATCAACTTTAGTTCGTTGTTTTCCACTCCCTCTAGTCCAAACATTTCATAAAATTATCCCCATTCAGAAATAAAATTATCAAATTTAGATTTTTTCGGAATTTTCAAATTTTGATTTTTTGGAATTTTCAAATTTAGATTTTTCGAAATTTTTAAATTTAGGATTTTTTTTGGAATTTTCAAAATTAGGATTTTCTACAATTTTCTAATTTAGGATTTTTTGGAATTTTTGAATTTATATTTTTAGAAATTTAAAAATTAATATTTTTTGGGATTTTAGAATTTAAAATTTTTTTGAAATGTTTAAACTTTAAATTTTTTGGGATTTTAGAATTTGAAGTTTTTTAAAAATTTAGAATTTAGATTTTTGGAAATTGCCGAATTTGGAATTTTAGAATTTTGATTTTTTGGGATTTTTGAGTTTAAAATTGTTCGATTTAGTTTGAAATCTTTGAATTGGAATTAGTTTTAAATTTGTTCGAATTAGATTTAAATTCGAAATTTACAATTTTGTTGAGGAATATTATTCATTTTTTGTGTGTTGTAAAATGGAGCACAAGTTGTCCTTCGGTCTTCTCTCGTCGACAGATGACAAGTTCTAGAATACCCCCGATGCACCGATTTACAGCAATCGTTCGTCCGTGAAAATGAAGAATAAATTCGTATTCCGCGTGATTTTTAAGAACTGTCTTCAGATGTGATTAAAATTTAATTTTTTCGTTATTGAATTTTTTTAAATATTTGGACAATGATCAACTTTTTAGAGTTCCACTAAAATCGATTTGTCGTCCTTTTCGGTGTCATTTGGACGTTTTTGTTGAGTACTGTAGAAAATCAGAATCCATCGAAGGCAGGGCGCCGTGTCGCCAGGGAATGCGAAGGATCCTCGGGGAGCTTCCGTGGTGCACCAGGGCACACGATGTCCCTCCGGACGACGACTCAGACATCCCCCCTAGGGTTGATTAGTTATAAAACCGGTGTCCCAGTCCTTCTTTCTCAAACTCCATCAACAACCCCAAGTCGTATGTTGCTTTCGTCGACTTCAATATCATGATTAATTACAGTTAGACAACCACTTTTGTTTATGACTCTCCCTGCAGCTGGTGTTATGAGTGATGTTACTGAGAAGTCTTTACAGAGGCCAAAAGTCGAAAATGAAAAAGCAGTAGAGGCTCACGAGGGCCAGACACCCCAACAACCCCCCCTGGCCGAAACGGAACAAGGTTCTACCTGTGTCGTTTGCGGCGAAGACGGAGCAAAAATGCACTACAACGTCCTAGCCTGTTTAGGGCAAGTTTCAAAAAACGGAAAAAAATAATTTTTATTATTCAGATGTAAGGGATTTTTTCGTCGAGCACTGAAAAAAGCGGATCAATATGAATGCATCAATGATAATAAATGCGTTATCAACAAATGTGAGTACCTGATACTATTAAAATAAATTGATTTTTACTCTTTCAGATGCTAGAAACTCATGCAGAGCATGTAGATTGAAAAAATGTCTCGAAGCAGGAATGGATCCCGCAGGTAGGTTTTTCTTTTAAATAGTTTCAAAGAGTTCATTCAATTTCACGGTGGCGTAGTGGTCAGTGCGATTGACCGCCGCTCGTGGGACGTGGTTTCAATCCCGGCCCGTTCTGAAAAACAAATGCTTTTTGTTACCTATTTTACGTCATCTTGCCTCGGGCAAAATAAACTTGAAGATAACGTCTTTGTTTTTCAGCTGTGAGACCAGATAGAGATTTTATTGGAAAACAAAATGTACTCCGACTACCTCAGATAAAAAAGAAACCTCTTGCGGAAACTCCGAAACAGGAAATGAAGATTTCGAAATCTTCAATGTTGTTCATCAATCAGGAAGATTTGACCAAGAAGCTCCCAGTGGAGATGCGGACGATGTTGATGACCTTGCTCAACATTGAAATCAAGGTAACTACAATTATATTATTCCAAAAATCAAAAATAATTTCGACGCGAATTTCGAAAGATAAAAAAATCAATATTTTCAAAAATAAAAAAGTAATATTTTTAAAATAAAAAAATCAATATTTTCAAAATAAACTTTTGATATTATTTTTTTTTCAATTTTTTAATATTTAAATGTTTAAATTTATAATTTTTAAATTTTTTATACTTTGGTTTTTAATTTTTAGTTTTTAATTTTTAATTTTTAAAATTTTTAATTTTTAATTTTTTAAAGTATTTCAGATCAGTAGAGGAGATACTTTGAAAGATGCCAGAGATATTTATCCTTTGCACATCAACACTATCAAGGAGTTGATCGATAATCCGCTGAAATTAAAAGGAAAAAGAACAGAAGTAAGTTTTGAAAAGGATACTGTAGAATTGCGAAATTTTCATTCAGATGAGGTACGAACCGTATAGGATGGCAAAAAACGAAGAACTGTCCATGATAGTTTACAGAAGACTCATCGCGGCCATAGATTGGGTGGATTTGCTGTCTGAAATGATCGATGGTCTTTCTACAGATGACAGAGTAAGAATATACTGTAATTTTTTGGTTTTATTGAAATTATTTAAGATAGCTTTGGTTAAAAGTTGTTATGCTCCATTACTACTTTTTAAGTGTTCTGCCAGAACGGCCATGGTGACAGAAAAAGAAAATATTTTATGTCTTTGTAATTTTGCATATGTTCCAAAAAACATGGCCGAAGCTTACAGTGATGCTTATCATCTCGACAACGGACTCGTCGACAGACTCATTAATGAACTTGTTCTTCCATTTCGAAAATTACAGTTGAAAGAAGAAGAAATAGTATGTTTAAGTGCAATAATCGTGCTTAATCCGATGGCCAAGGATCTGTCAGAAGACGGAATAAAAAAAGTATCTGGATTAAGGGACAAAATCCAAGACACACTTTTTCAGTTCATAAAAGAAGGTAGAGGATCTTCAAAAGCGACATCCCAATTCGGAAATTTCCTACTTTATTTGCCCATTCTGGCCAATTTGGCGAATGTTCTTTGTGAAAATTTGAGATTCGCCCAAACTTTCAGTACTCTTGGAAGTTTTCCATTATTGACGAGTTTATTTGGATGTTTTCCCGTTGAGCCATTTCTGGATTCAGAATCCGAAAATGAAAGAAAAGAAATCATCAGAAAAAACGTCGAAATTCAAACAGATCCGTTGGCTATTCAGCAAAGAGGAATAAAAAGAAGATTACCGACGTCATTCGTGTCTCCTGTCGAGAATGAATCATCCAGTGAATCTAGAGAATTCAGACTACTTCGACCACCGTGTTCTTACACCTTGACTGAAATGTTCGAAGACAGAATGAACGAAGATCCGCCTTCAAAAACCTTCCAACTTGTAAGTGACCAACATTATGAACTTTGTTTTGTCAAAGTTGACGGTCAAACTTTGAAATCAAAGTTAAAGTTCGAATTCAAAGTTTAAACTCAAAATTAATTATCAAAGTTTAAAATCAAAATTGGTAGTCAAATTTGAACTTAAAGTTAATACTCAAATTTGAATTAAAAATTAATAATCAAAGTTGACCATCAAATTTGAAGTTAAAATTAATAATCAAAATTAATAATCAAAGTTGATAATCAAATTTAAATTTAAAAATTAGTGATCAAAGTCTGAGTTCGAAATTGATGATCAAAGTTGACCATCAAATTTGAACTTAAAATTAATACTCAAATTTGAATTAAAAATTAATAGTCAAATTTGAACTTAAAATTAATGATCAAAGTCTGAGTTTGAAGTCGATGATCAAAATTAATTATCAAAGTTTAAACTCAAAGTTGATAATTAAATTTAAATTTAAAAATTAATGATCAAAGTCTGAGTTCGAAGTTAACGATCAAAGTTAGCTACCAGAGTTTAAACTCAAAATTGGCAATCAAATTTGAAGTTAAAATTAATAATCAAAGTTTAAACACAAAGTTGATAATTAAATCTAAATTTAAAAATTAATTATCAAAGTTTAAACTCAAAATTCGTAGTCAAATTTAAATTTAAAATTAATAATCAAAGTTGGCAATCAAATTTGAAGTTAAAATTAATAATCAAAGTTTAAACTCAAAGTTGATAATTAAATTTAAATTTAAAAATTAATTATCAAAGTCTGAGTTCGAATTAACCTTTATAGTTCAAGACCAAAATTCAGATTTTTCGTGCTAAGAAAACAAAGATTTTTTGTACTTAAAAAAATCTGTATTCTGTCTTACCTAAATTGATAGTTTGAATTTTATTCGGATTTTTCGAATCAAAAATAATTTCTTAGAACGAAAAGCTCAAATTTTGATCACGAACTTTGATTTCTATTTTTTATAAATCGGAAATTAGAGAGCAGATTCCGGAGGGAATACCTCTGCATATCAATTAGGGCTTAATTTTTATCAAAGTTCACGATCAAAGTTCTGTTTTAAAATTTGAATTTTTCGCAAAAAAAAACAAATTTTTTCTATTTCAAAAATTCCTATTTTACCTAAATTAACACCGAATTTAATTTTTTCATCGAAATCCGAAATTTTCTCGCGATTTTTAAAAAATTAAGTTATTTAATTTTTATACAAAAATTTAATCTTATCTTGATGTCGATCTCTTTACTAATTTTGACATTAAGTTTTCTGAATCATATTTTAGGACAAAAGTTAAGATTTTCAAAATTATGTCTTAAAAAAATTTAAATTTTCAAAATTGTGTCTTTGGAAAAATTAAAAGTTCCAAAATTGTGTCTTAAAAAAATTAAAAGTTTCAAAATTGTGTCTTAAAAAAATTAAAATTTTCAAAATTATGTCTTGAAAAAATTAAGTTTCAAAATTGTGTCTTAAAAAAATTAAGTTTCAAAATTATGTCTTAGGAAGAAAACTTCTAACTTCGACTTTCAACTTTGATCCTCATTTTTGATAAAAGACCACAGATTACTGTAAATAATACTTTTCAGAATCCTCAAATGACCTGGCCTCCAAGACAACAAGTACAACTTCCATCAAGTTTCAGTAAATCTGGTTACTGTAGTTTTGTTAAAGAATCTCAAACTCGACCAGAATCCACACAAATTCGTTTTCCTAAAAATCAAATTCCAATTTACAAACATTCCATTCAAAATCCGTGTGTGTCCTCAGGGCATGAGCATCAGCAGTGCGAAACAGTGCCTTCCGATGTCGACAGTACAACAGACTCAAATCAGACTTCTGTAAATCCATATCAATTTCAAAATTATTTTAATTTTTCAAATCTGCCAGTAACCACAATTGCTCATTCTGGATTTTCTCCAACACCACCCATAGAAAATTTATCTTTCGAACATCGGGAAAAATTTGAAAATTTGTAAATTTTTGCTTTCAAAAAAACTCACATAATCTCAAACCGGTTATTTTTGGAAATGTTTTGATAAAAAATCCAAACTGTTTTCATTAGCAATTATATTGCGTCGAATAAAACCTAGTACGTTCTTGAAACTTCTGATTTTTTAGGAAAGGGAACCAGTCATATAGAAGTCGAAAAACAATAAAACTGGCGATTTCGAAATCGGCTTTTAATATTCGAAATTTTCCATGAAAATACTTTTTAAAAGTAGTAATTCTTAATTTTTAAAACTTCTGATTTTTAGGAAAGGGAACCATTTATGTAGAAGTCGAAAAACGACAAAACTGACGATTTCGAAATTTTTCGTTAAAATACTTTTTAAAAATTGTAATTTTTGATTTTTAAAATTTCTGATTTTTAGGAAAGGGAACCATTTATATAGAAGTCGAAAAACAATAAAACTGATGATTTCGAAATCGGCTTTTAATATTCGAAATTTTCCATGAAAATACTTTTTAAAAGTAGTAATTCTTAATTTTTAAAACTTCTGATTTTTTAGGAAAAGGAACCAGTCATGTAGAAGTCGAAAAACGACAAAACTGGCAAATCAACTCGGGTAGGCTGCACGACGTTCGCTCTTCTCTATTTCGCAAGATTTACCTCATTTCATTTTTATATTTTTTAGTAGTTAACTTAATACTTCAATTAAGTGAAAAAATTAATTTAAAAAGAATTTCGAAATCAGTAAAAATCAAAAAAGAAGAAAAAAGAGAAATAACTGTTGTGCAGTCATTCGGACGGTCTTCACTCGCGTTCTTCCTTCTTCCGTTCCAATCCTAAAAACCTACAAATTCGTCTCCAATTTCATACTTTTAATTTTTATAAATAGTAAGATCTTCTTCATCGAATATATAAAGTTCGTTCGTCTTGTTAATGCGTGTTTGTGGTTAATCCAAAAGGCAATTACAAAACTACAGTAAATCACCAGCCAAATTCCTATTATACAACGAGTACCTCAAAAACCAAATATCCAAAATCCTGGATAATTTACTAAACCCAATCCAGTACGTTCCCCAACAATAAGATTGCCATAAACTTCATGAGGTGAAATTATCCAAGATCAAAAACTTTTGGATACCCTTTGAGAAAAATATATAAATCCCCGATTAGTAGTTATTTCCAGACTCAGTCCTCAGTTCATTCGCCGATTGAGAATGTTGAACGCCTGTTGATTCAATCTAAAAAGTTAAATATATAAACAAATAAACCTACAACTATTCATATATAAATACACATGCATATTTATACACAGATAGTTACGCATCTATATTTATATAAACACCTATTTATCTGTAGATATTTATATATAAATACGCATATATATACATATATATACATTTGTATACAAACATCTATTTATCTGTAGATATTTATATATAAATATGTGCATATATGTAATTCATATATGCATACCTGCTCATATGTAGATATTTATATATAAATATGCATATATATATATACATTTGTATACAAATATCTATTTATCTATAGATATTTATATATAAACATGCATATATACCTATATACAGATATCTATATGTGTGTAAATTATTCAAGAAACTTACGGGGTCTGGAATGGCAGAGGAAGAACGAGGTTCAGGCACAACGACGATTTCAGGAGTTACGGTGTCCATTTCAGGAATATCGAAGTTAGAATGGCTTGTTTTGGTACGACCTAATCGTTCGTTGAGATCACGTAGAGCCTTTTGACGACGTCTTTCGGCATCTCGAGATTCCGGAGTAGGGAGTACAACATCAACAGGCACGAATTGTTCGAATCCGGTATATTCAGCTCTTTTGCAAATCTTCAATTTGATTAAAGTTCGGAATATTGCTTTTCCAACAACAATGGCAGCTGGTTGAGCACGTCTCGGGAAAAGTCTAAAAAATTACATTCAAAATATCAAAAACTACTTTTACGAAATTGTCTCAAAACGAATTTCGAGAAGTTTTTAGAAACCAAAGTAGCCTAAAATTTTAATTTTCTGAGATGACTCTTCCGAAATTGACCCTTTAGAGTTACATACTTCTTAGATAGGTACAGAAACTTCTAAATTAGGGTATATGGGGTGCCTAACCCTAAGTCTATTTTTCAAAGTGAAATTTTATATATGAAATTATTAAAAAAAGCTCGAAAAATCATAAGTATTACGAAATTTAAAAAATAAAACTCACGTGGCCCAGGCGAAGTGCTCACTGTGGTCTCCGAGTTCGTGAGTATCGTTCTGGATCTGGTAATATCTCAAATAAGTCCATCCGATTTGGATTCCAATGCCAATCTGCAGGACAACCGATCCTCTGACAAGACCGAAAATCCAAAAAATAAAAGATCCAATTACAGAAATCCCAGGCAAATGATTGTTCTTTATTCTTCCAAATGGAGTTGTCACAAGTACTGTATCCGGCAAAAATTGTTTAATCGCTACTAGAACACCTCCAGATACAGCTGCCATACCATTTAAATTACCGTAATAATAAAAATTATATGAATTAAATAGAGCAAAATTGAGAAGTGCAAAAAAAGCAATAAATAACGGAGTCAACAACTGAAAATTCATATATAAATTTAGTAATTTTCATATAAACTTAATAATTTTTATATAAATGTAATAATTTTCATATAAATTTAATAATTCATATATAAATTTAGTAATTTTTATATAAATTTAGTAATTTCCATATAAACTTAATAATTTTTATATTAATGTAATAATTTTCATATAAATTTAGTAATTTTTATATAAATTTAATAATTTTTATATAAATTTAGTAATTTTTATATAAACTTAATAATTTTTATATAAATGTAATAATTTTCATATAAATTTAGTAATTTCTATATAAAGGTAATAATTCATATATAAATTTTACATTTTTATGGATTTTTTAAATTTTCCATATGAACTAACCTGTACGATAGCAGTAAACTTTAGAGATTCTGCATATCCCCATACTGGTTCAATTAAGTGAAAGAACTGATACGCCACAGTTAGCTGGTATAAAATCACGAGAAAATTAGGTTCAAAAAACGAACAAGTCAACAACTTCCATAATTGAAAATTAAAAATATGATTAGAAATCAATGAAAAGAAGTCGTACAATGGAGAGATGAAAGTAATTAAAAACCCTGAAATTTAAGCATAAAATTAAATATTTTTTAAATTTTTTTACCGAAAGTTAAAATTCCAGAAGCGTATCTGAATTCCGGTTTGCTGTGTTTCAACTTGTCCACAACCGCAAGCAGCTTGATCTTGATGATTTGCGGATCAATATTCCCGGACATACTTTACATAACTTCGAAATCCAGCGGATATAAAAAAGTAAAAAATCCACGAAACAAACAAGTCAAAAAAGCCAAATCCAACACGTGTGGCTTGGCGTTCGGTTCTCAACGCCAAAAAATCCATTTCTATCAAGTATCCAATTTGTTCATTTTTATCTTACCGACCCGATCTAGATCGACAATTCAAATTAAAAAATAACAAAAAAATACAAAAATAATTTAAAAAACTCAATAATCGAAATGAGGACGATAGTTGAGTCTCATCGGAGCGTTCGACTGATTTCGCCAGCGAGTTTTGTATATAAATGCCATCGAGAAATCCCTCCCCATCAGCTCATCGTTGCAAAATATGTCGTATTCTTGATAGAACTTGATATCACCTCGAAGAATAAGTGAAATATAACGTTTAATCGTGTTTATAGTAGCAATTCCTGAAAATTATTCATATATAATTCAAAATTCTAGAATTATTGATTACAATGCATTTCAAATTTCGCAATTTTTGAAACAGAAATGTTAGATATATTACAAATTACGAAATGTACTCAAAAACTTCTAGAGATATATAGTAACTGAGAAGTACTGTACTAGAACAAGTTAGAACCGAAAAAATTCGAAATTACTATTATATTTAAAATTTCGCAATTTTTGAAATAAAAATTTTAGAAACGTTGCATATATTGTAAATTACGAAATGTACTCAAAAACTTCTAAAAATATACAGTAATTGAGAAATACTGTACTAGAACAAGTTAGAACCGAAAAAATTTGAAATTATATGCCATAGTGCGGAATTTATATAAACAACCTTACCTGGTAACCTGACACAAGGCTTCTCTAGTGGTTTTAGTTGCTCGTGGGGGTCGAGGATCACGAGAATCGGCTCTTCTTCTCTTCTGTGGCCATTGCAGGGGTCGTTCGAACAGCAATTTGCAGGATCGGCTTCCTCTGCTTCTTCCTCCACTCCGTTGTCCTTCGTCTTGTCTTGAGAACTTGCTCGTTTATGACTAGGTTCTTCTTCTGAATATTGCTCCACTTCTGAATCGCTGGGGGTGTGATTGGCGGCGTATTCCCGTCTCCGTCGAATTTCCTCCTCCTGCATCCCGGGGACCAGTTTGTAAACGATGTCCTGCAAAGTCCTGTCGAACGCGACGTAATGAGTAGGATGAGACTGGTGAATCAAAGTCTGGCACTTGGGACAAGTGTTGTCGTGCTCCTCGAAGTGCTTCAGAAGACAACTTTTGCAAAACGTATGCAGACAATCCAGAATCGTTGTTGCATCCACGAAATAGCCGTTACATAAAATACACGTTATTCTGTCGTTGAGGATCTTCAATGGCAACACTAGTTCGGTTTTGTTCTCGGAGATCTTGACAAGGGAACTCGGCGACGGCTCCGAACCCAGGGATCCGTCCCCGTCGCTCTGGGAACGGGCCGACTTCAGCGACATCGCAACGTAGCTGAAAGTACAGTACTAATTATATATAACGGTAAAATAAAATACAAAATTTCAAAATTTATATAAACATCAACCAACAATTCGATTATTGCAATTGGTTGAGAAGAGCAAGTGGAACTCCCGCCACGAAAATTCGTATTGGCCGGTCTCCAAAGCGTTCTAGAAACTTGTCCCTTTTTAATTCTCACAATAATTTCACTTTTTTCTCGCTTTACCTATTACATTTACATTTATTTTTTAATTTTTCTATAATGTATTGTTTTTTTAATTGTTGGAGAGAAGAGAAAATGGAACTCTCGGCACAAAAGTTGCTTTAGCCCTTTTCGAATCTTTTTTTTCAATTTTCGTAGTAATTCTTCGTTTCTTCCACTTTATTCATCTTATCCGTGCTCAATTTTTATTTTTCATATATAATATTGTTTTCAGAATGAAGGCAAACGTACAAAAGAAAGTTTTGAAGCGGAAATTGGAAAAGTTCAAGAAAAACAAACTCCGGAAACCTCAAAAGACTGAAGAAGAAGATCCGTATTCCAAACTGTCTGACGATGAATTTGAATCCGATGGTGAACTCGATGTTTCTGCCAGCCAGAGTAGAGATGCCGAAGAACCAGAAGAAAAGAAGTCGAAATCTGATGACGAGGACGTCGACGAATCGGAAGCAAAGACGACTGATACTTCTGCAATTCCCAAAAATGTACTCACTGACGTCAAATTCTCAAGTTACGAAGACAGACTAGATTCCCGTCTTTTGAAAGCCGTGAAATCCATGGGATTCGAGTATTTAACCGAAATTCAAGCTAAATGTATCGATCCATTGTTACAGGTAATTGTTTTTTGCATTTGGATGACAATTGACTTATTCAGGGACATGATGTTCTCGGACTTGCAAAGACGGGCAGTGGCAAAACACTGGCCTTCCTTCTCCCAGCGATCCAATTACTTTTGAAATTGAAATGGCAACCATACCGCGGAACTGGGTGTGTAATCATCGCTCCTACCCGTGAATTGGCGATGCAAACTTATGGTGTTTTGAACGAAATAATGGAATTTTTCCCTCAATTCACACATGGATTAGTTATGGGAGGTGCGAATCGCGATACAGAAGCGAAGAAACTTGCATCTGGCGTCAATATCCTTGTTGCTACTCCTGGTCGTCTTCTGGATCATTTGCAAGACACAAAAGGCTTCGTGTACAAGTACCTTTCGTGCTTGATTATCGACGAAGCCGACCGTATTCTGGATATTGGTTTCGAACTGGAAATCAAGAAGATTTTGAGGATCTTACCAAAGAAACGTCAGTCTATGTTGTTTTCAGCAACTACGTCCCCTAAAGTCGATGAACTTATTCGAACTGCTCTCCATGCTAATCCTGTCAAACTCGAAATCGCCCGTAAAGAGGCAACAGTAGCTGGTTTACAACAAGGCTACGTTGTTTGTGAATCTGAAGAACGGTTCTTGCTTTTATTCACATTTTTAAAGAAGAACAGAGGAAAGAAGATTATGGTATTTTTCTCCTCTTGTGCTTCTGTCCGTTACCACCATGAGTTACTGAATTTTATCGACATGCCTGTTCAATGTATTCATGTATGGTTTTGTGAATTTAAAAATTTTAATTGTTAATTTCAGGGAAAGCAGAAACAACAGAAAAGAACAGCTACATATTTTAAATTTTGTAGTGATACCTCTGGTGTTTTGCTTTGTACTGATGTTGCTGCTCGTGGATTGGATATCCCGAAAGTTGATTGGATTGTTCAGTATGATCCTCCAGATGATCCTAGAGAATATATTCATCGTGTTGGTAGAACTGCTCGTGGTGAAGCTGGTACTGGAAATGCATTGCTTTTCTTACGTCCTGCTGAACTTGGATTTTTACTGTATTTGAAGGAAGCGAAAGTGACGTTAGATGAGTACGAATTTTCGAAAAATAAGATGGCTAATATTCAACTTCAATTAGAAAAACTAATCAGAGAAAACTATTATTTGAATGTTGCTGCAAAAGAAGCCTACAAAGGATATGTTCGTGCTTATGATTCCCATTCTTTGAAGAAGATTTATGATGTCAACAGTTTGGATTTAATCAAAGTTGCGAAATCATTTGGATTTGATGTTCCACCGTTTGTTGAATTGCCTATTGCTCATAAGAACAAATTGGAAGTTCGTGGAAAACCAGGAGGATCGAAAATTAAAACATTTAAGGCATTCAAAAAGGCTTGATTTGTAATTGTCGAGGTTAAACCTTGTTGTTGAGTTTTTTGATAAATGATTTTATTTTTTTATGGAAATTTAAAACATTTCGATTTTATTTTCAGTTTTTTCGTCATCAGGGGGAGGGGGGTTCGGGTCGTCTGTCTGAAAGACGAAGCCGGATACTGTATGGACAACTTTTAAGAAATCTGCAACTACGGTATCGAGAATTTCGTCACCGATTTCTTCGACATCTTTCAGAAGATTTGTTTCATTTTTTGAAATTTCAAAATTTTCTAAAAAAAATAATTTATAAATTTTATTTAATTTAATATTAAATTTAAATTACCAAAAATGATTAAATCGTCTTCAGAATTTTCAAAAGCATTTGTAAAAAAAATAAAATAAAAAAATAAAATAAATTCCATATTTGAAAAATGATTAAAAATAAATTTTAAATTTATTTAAATATTTTTTAAAAAATTATTTAAAAGTCAAATTATTTTGAATAATTTATTTTTTGATTTTTTATGGATTCAAAAAAGAAATAAATTTTGTCGATTTAAATAATAAAAAAAATTTAAGGAATTTTCTGAATTATTTTAAAAATAAAATAAAAAATAAAATTTCCTGGTTTTTAAAAAATCAATTTTTAGGATTTTTTAAAATTGTTTTATTTTGAAAAATTTAAAAACAAAAAGTGAAATTTGTTAAAAGTTAATCAAAAAAGAACTTGAAAAAGAAGAATATCGTTTTTGTGGATCAGGAAATACTCAGGAATCGTCGTACTGGATAAAAAAACAGATTTTCAATGGATTTAAATCAGCCAAATAACGGAGATTTTCAATGGATCTAAATCTGCGAAATCACGGAGAATTTTAATAAATATAAATCTGCCAAATCACGGAGAATTTCAATAAATATGAATCTGCCAAATCATGGAGAATTTTAATAAATATAAATCTGCCAAATCACGAAGATTTTCAATGGAGACCATGCTTTTTCGAATCATTGAAACTGACCGTACTGAAGTACTTTTACATAATTACTACAAATATACTTTTGATTCCATAGTTAATGATTTTACTTTATTTGTGAAAAACAAGAAATCCATGATTACATTCATTCGATTGTTACTTGTTTCGATTATTTCCACTCAGATACCGTGAAATAAGATCCTGAGTATCTCCATCCAGAGTTGTGATGCTTTCAAGTTGTTTCAAAACATTTTTGATTTCAGTTTCGTCCTTGTCCTTCGAGAGCAGATCAACATTGGTTCTAAAAAGTCTCATTCAGATGATCGAAATACCAATTTTTCATTTCTGAGATTTTGTTCTATCACTTAGACGTATTTCTCACTGATTTAAATAGTGGTGAACAAGAAATGGCGGAAAATAAAAATTACATCATTACTGTCTAAAGGTGTCTTGTTATGTCGGATGCTGTTCAACAAGCGTTGTTTCTCAAAAAATAAAAATTCAACTTATAAGTACGAAATGATACAACTAATGTTGTTCTCGAAATTACAGTGGATTGGTTTTCGCATTTGAACAAATTCAAAAAAGTCGAATTGAGATAATTTCGGAGTACTAGTTAAATTCATTGGATTTCGCTCCAGAGCTGATAATCGTCAAAAATTTTACATTAGTTGATATCTGATAATATACTTGTTCTATTTAATATATCAACATTTTGTTCAGTTCTGTAACTATTAAATTAATAAGGTTTTCAGGAGTACTTTAGGAAGTAATTTTCAAGATAAATTTTCATATATCAAATTTGACTTTTTCCTTATAATGTTGTATATCATTCGAATCAGCATTTCAAGCTCTATAAGAAGGGTGATACTTTTGTAAGCAAACTTTAATTTCTTGCAGAAAATCGAATGCAAAAATATGGAAACCAGTGCGAAATATGTTTTTTTAATGTGGGAAAAAATTACGGAAAACCTGGTAGATTTGTTTTCGCTCCTTTTTGTGATTATCACTGTGTACCTATGTATTATCATCATTTACTCTTCACTCCTTTTACTGAATACTTTTATTAATAACCCTCGGGTTCGAGATGCGTGTTTTTTGGATTTTCATTCTAGCTTGTACTGTTTCCTGGGCTTCTGGATTCATTATCCGTCATGGTCGTCGAGCCGATGAGTTTACTAACCGTTTGGAACGCAAGTTACTTCGAAGTTCTCTGAGAAATTCAGCTTCTCAACGAAGACGGGAGATTTTCAACGATGAAGCTGAAAATGCTGTTTATAGTCTTCCTAACACCTTCGTCATCAAGCAACGAGTGCCTGTGGCAGCTGTCCGTAATATAAATGCTCGTGTAAGTAGTGTTTTCATATATCAATTTTACAATTTAAAACTTTTCAGGACGTTCCGATATCTGTTGCTCCTTCTTTCCGTGCTGATGTCATTGAAGACGATGCAATTTTTGAAGACGATATTGGAGATGATGTTAGTGCTGATTCTATTGAAATTATTGAATTACCTGACTCGACGGAAGAAGGAAACGAAGATGACGTTATTGTTGATTCTATTGAAATTATCGAACTTCCTGATTTAGTCGATGATGATAGTTCTGAAGCCTTCCCTGATTTCAATGAATTTGTCCATTTAGATAACATTCCTCTCTCGGACCAGGACCCTGAAATGGAGACTGCTGTATTCTAACCGATTGTCCTAATGTAGTATAATAGTAATTGTTAGTAGATATAAATTGTTATTAACTTTATTGAGCCTATTATTGGTTATTAAATATTCTTGTTGTATTTCTCGATCAATATCACGACAATAGTGTTTTAATCGAATCATTTACCTTGCTCATGTTCGTGTTTGAATATTATTTACCTTCTTTGAGGTACTGATCGTATGTTGAGAAAATAATTATCGAAAAAAAATTTAATTATATAAAATTATCCGATTTAACCAAATTTTGAACCTTTAAAAGGTGAATGAAAAATAAAATTTGAGTTTTATTCGAGAATTATCCGACACAACTAAAATTGAAAAAAAAATATTTGAAATATTTAAATTCAAAAATTCAAAAATTAATTAATTTTGTATTTTTTATATAGAGTTGTTCAAATTTGAAAACAATGATAATTTTCGAAATTACAAGAAATTTCTGAAACGGAAAAATTGGATTTCTGAATTCCAATTTTTAAAAATAAAAAAAATATTAATGTTTAAATATTGACGGGAAATTGTAAATTTTAATTCGATTTTGAAGTCGATTGCTCCATAGACTTCGACATTAGAGTTCTGGAAAAACTGAAAATATTTTAAATATAATAGTTTTGATGGACTTTTGTTTTCCGTTTTATCAGTTTCGCATTGAAATTTAGATTTTTCTTGTTAAGACACAACTCATACTTCAAGTTTTGGTTGGGAAAATTTAGATCAGAGGCAACTTTTTAAAACAGAGGTTTTCTGAAATCACGTCTAACAGAATGGAATTAATACTTAAGAATCTTTGATTACGGTTTTCAGATTATTGGTTTTAATTAAGTACAATCGATGACAAGATTGCATTCCAACAAAATATTGATTTTAACCGAGTATAATCAACGTGTTTGGATCATGTTTGTTTCCAGTCAAAAAAGTATTAATAAATTGATTATACTCAGTTACCATCAATTTTTGTTGGAATGCAATCTTGTCATCGATTGTACTTAATTAGAACCAATAATCTGAAAACTGTGATCAGGAGCTCCTACGTGTTGATTCTATTCAGTTAGACGTGATTTCAGAAAATCTATGAATAGAAAGTCTGGGAACTGTGATTATCTCAGATTTCTCCATTGGTTCTTCGCTTTTTCGTGGGTATTTGAAGAGTTATCCTGATCTTGATCAAGTGCTGAAATCGGTAATGAAGGTTGATTTAAAGAAAATGAAGCTTCTGACATTCGTTCTTCATCAATATTTTCAGAATTTGATTTCTGACGGCATCGAGAAAGCAACTTGTTCTTCATTCTCAAATTTGCATCATTTGATTCTGAATCCATGTTTGATAGAAAAAACAATGTTTACAAGAATCAAGGAAATTAAAAAATAAAAGAAATAGTTCGAGCAAAAACCAAGTGTTTCAACAAAAACTGTTTTAATTTACTGATAACAACAATATGATAATTGTCCAAAACAGAACAGTAAGCCGTTCTATCGAAATAACAAAAATTAAAAAATTCAATTTTCTACTTTTTGATCGAAATTCACATCTTTTACTTTTAAAATTAAGAATTAAATTTCATTTTTTATGATTTTTGATTATAAATATTAATCTTTCTAATTGAATTTTTCGAAAATAAATAATAAATACAGAGAATTTTGCAATGATATATCAGAATTCAAAGTTTCCGACCGACATTTCTTGGATAAATATGGGTCTTATTTTATTGTTAATGCATTCACGTTACACAAATGCTCATTAGTGCTTTTATATTAACAAAGTATAGTCAAAACTGATATCGTTTTATAGATAAGCAAAAAATCCGTTAAATCTTGTTCCAAACAAGAGTGACAATGGATTGACCGGCAAGATTGATGGTGATTGACTGGCCTGGACGACTGGTATCTTGGATATTGACAGTATGAGACTCGTCCAGTCTGTTATTGAGAACAACGACTTTTTGGTTCGAAGGAGTTGAGAAAGCCACTGCTTCAATTGGAGTCGTTGGCTGATTCCCGTCTGAATCCACCAGTTTAATCTTGTAAGATCCAGGACGAACGAATTTGCTGAAATGACCTATAGCGTAGAACATTGGTTGTTTGTAGAAAATATCAGAAGTGTTGCTGACGATGATCGGAGAATCAACTACATTCATGACCCAATTGGGTCCTCCACCTTCATTGAGACAAAGATTCCAATCTGTCCATCCAGCAGCGTAGTTTTGGATGTCCTCGATAATACTATGAGCGTATTGAGCCCCTCGAGACCAGTCCCCCATGCTGACACCCCGCATAATTGGCCGGGACCCCGTGCAAGCTTCCGTCGGCAGCATGAAGACATCCGGATGGGAGTTGTGGACTTCAGACAAGACACTGGCAGGAATGAAGAAGTCATCATACCAATGGTAAGCAACTCCATCGACGTATTTTGCAGCATCTGGATTCAAGAGAACCTATAA
This sequence comes from Halicephalobus mephisto, assembly GCA_009193035.1. Lineage (NCBI taxonomy): Eukaryota > Metazoa > Nematoda > Chromadorea > Rhabditida > Panagrolaimidae > Halicephalobus > Halicephalobus mephisto. Next base: position 61,760 of record SWDT01000157.1, read on the forward strand.
TCACCACAATTAAACACATTTAAATTATCAAAGATCTCACAGTATCTACATATTCTTTGATACCAGCTCGTTGATCATCGTGAATCATGATTTTTATGTTTTTTGTAACACTGTTGTTCTTTAAAGCTGGACCTAGGAGTTGTGCCAGAAATTTTTGTTCCATATCAGCTGTCATGAGCATGGTCTGCCATCCATAATCCGGCAAGAGCCCACTGCTCGGTTCATTCTGAATCGTCAGACCCCAGAATTGAACTCCTCTTTTCGCATATTCTTCGAAAAATCTGAACAAAAACATTTTGGAGAATTATTTTAGAAGATTAAAATTACCTGACAAAGTAATTGGCCCAAGTGACGTAATATGGTCCGTTTACGTCTCCTTTGAGTGCTGCACCACCTTTCATGTCGTCATTTGTTTTCATCCATCCTGGAGCAGACCACGGAGTTGAAAAAAGTTTAAGTCCTTCATTTGGTGACGTCAAACTGGAAGCTTGTAAGATGTTGGGTATTTTCAATGTCAAATCCTCCTCTGTCAGGTTAAAATTGGATAAAGCAAGATCTCCCTGGACGTCATCGTAGGAATACTCATGGGTCGAGAAATCACAACTCGCCATAGGGACTCTTCCAATGGTGTACCCGATCCCCTCATCCTTGCTGAAGTACTGTTTCAGAATAGTGTCCCGGGTTGCTTTGGAAATCCTATTCAGATTAATTCCTGCAGCATCTGTGAAAGCTCCTCCGAATCCCAAAATTTGCTGAAATTGCTGAGAAGCATCTAGTTTGAATGTAATTGTATCCTTTGGACTGTTAGCTAAACATCAAGTTGGAACTGTTTATATCGAATTTAAACTTACGTGTAGTTGAAAACTGAATAACGGTTTTTCTGAATCTGTTGCCACTTTCGGAGCTGGTATAAACAGCAACATCGTTTGATCCCAGTGTCCCTAACGGAGGGAAGTCATCGCAGTAAGTTGAATTACAAACGCAAACAATATTCGTGTGAGCACCCGGGTACACTTTTTGGACACAGGGTCTTTGGGATTTCACTAAATAAAAATAAAATTTTTATTAGAATTAATTGATTAAAAGTTACCAAAAAGTGAACAGGATATAATCAGAAATACGAGCAGCAACCGCATACTCCAAATCAGGGAATAATTGATAGCAAAAGTCAAGGAACAAAGTTACACATGCGGTTCTTATCTGCTAACAGGACTTTGTACACAACAATCTTTTAAGCACATTAAACTACAAATACAAGAAGAATTGAGCATTTTTAATATTACAGGGTGTACCAAAAAATACATCCGGGGCTTTAAACTTTTCATCAGGAAAGCTGATTTTTTGTGGATAATTGAAGCATCTTGTGACCCACCTTTGGATGCCAGAGTTACCTCATAAGAACCCGGGGTACGGTAGTTATAGCGATTTTCAGAAATTATTCTGCGAAATTTACGTAGGGAAGGGGCGAATTTTTAATATCTCTTCAGATGGCTTCAGGAGAAGCCGTCAAAATTTGATATCAAAAAGTCTTCATTTTTTGACTTTGCCTGCTTACAGTTTTCTTCAGAAGCCACTTTGGATCTTCAAACTTCATCAGATGATAGATCTTAAAGTGGGCAACAAATCCTCCTATTCCAAATTTTCCACCTCTGTGAGCTGGCCAAGATTTGATCAAAGTCAAGTAAGGTCAATTTTCAGAGGTTGTTGTTTCTTGAGATTCTGTGGTCGGCTAGCGTCAAAATTTATTGGTTAGGATAAAAATAGGCTTTGAACATCGTTTACAACACTATTTTACAGAAAAATATTTTGAATCCACGAATTTCTGAATACATCTGAATTCAAAAATAAAAAATTAAGTTAACAATCGCCATAATAGGCTTCCAACAGCCCAAAAACAGTATATTGACCAAATTTGACGTCAAGATCACGAGAAACAACGACCTCTGAAAATTTATTCTACTTGATCTTGGTTAAATCCTGACCAGCTCAAAAAGAAGTTGATTTCAAAAAGAAGTGTCCATTACTATAATTAAAATATCTATTAGGCATAAAATATTATTTTTTAAATTTATATCTTCGCTAATAAATATAATAATTTATCTGCAAATAAAACTAGATTACTTTTGATTAAAAAATAAAGATATTTATAGTCAAAGAGAGTCCAGTAGGAATGTTTAAGATTAAAAATCATGTATTCAAGCTGTCAATATAAAATCATTGATTTCTTGGGTTATGCTCCCGTTAAACACGTATCAAAAGGGACAAATTTTTTGTGAAATGTTCATTCTCGCAAAAAATCAATACGAATTTATTTTTGTGAGAAAAAATATATTATTTTTATGAGAAAAAATATATTATTTTTGTGAGAAAAATATTGATTATTTTTGTTAGAAAAAATATTGATTATTTTCTTCGAAAACTTAAGTTGTGATCCAGAACATCAAATAACGTGAACTCTAAGGATTTATTAAAGCTAATGATTACGAAAAAATTACGAAATTTATAACTTTATGTGATATTTAAACTTTTATTGAATTTTGTTCATTTTTAGATCCACGATGTGTTTGAATTTGCATTTTTATCCTGAACTTGGTCGAGAATTAAAAAATGCCTTCAAAAAAAATGAAGAACTTATGACTAAATTTGTGCTTGCCGGGAAGGAACCCTATTTTGCTGTGGAGAATGCCATAGACAAACCAAATATGGTGGAAATATATGACCGACCAGATTCATCTTTAATTTCGTTCCATGGGTTGCATTTGCAGTTTGTGAGTTGATTTAATATTATAATTTCTGTAATCAGAAAATACAGTGTCCTGATGTTTGGGTTGATATTTATAATGAACATCGATGTAAAACATTGATTGTCGAGCGGGCATTGTGTTCTGTTTGGCAAATCAAGATCAACACCATAGATCCTTTTCCTGCAGTCTTTACAGATTTGTTGTTGAAGAATCCGAGTGAGTTTCAAGTATAATTAAAAAACTTAATTTTTATTTTAGATTTCAAAATTCTTTGGTTGAGGAAATGTGACTTTGCGACCGCGAAACTGTTAGTAGAATCTAGGCAGTTTGACTACCTCCATATACAGTCTGGTATCCTTGGAAGTTTGAGTCATGTCTGTATTGACACTGAATCTCTGTACTTTCTTGATGTTTCTCTTGAGGAAATTCTGAAAACTGAATCTATCAAAACGGAATCTTTGGATCTTTTCTATGAAAATGAAGAATTCTCCGACAGTCTGCTTATGATGAACATTGGGTCATTTTTTATTTTTGATTTATTATAACTAGTATTTTACAGATCTGGCTTCGAATCCCTGAAAGAATTGAAATTAACTGTATTAAATATGAACATATTTCTTAATTTTGAAAGATTTTTAAAATTCCTGGAACTTGTGAACACACAACTCGTCAACCTGGAGTTCCTCGAGCTTTCTTCCGACAGAGATTCCGATGAATTCGTGAACAACAAGAAAAAAATGAATTTTGTTATGATTCGAAATTTACTTGAGGCTGTGGTAAATTTCAAAAACAACTTAGTTGATTATGACGATCGAGTAACTGTCGAAATTAAACACTTCATCAAGTCCGAAATAACTTCCAATATCTCTGAAGAAAATACAGAAGATTACTTCGAGGAACTCCAGAAGGAATTTTCAGATTTGAACTGCTACTCTAATAATGCCGGAAAAGCCATCTACTATATCTTCGAGTGCGAAGAAATCTCGGAGAAATTAACATTAGAATTTGCATTAACTCTAAAATGTATATTGTGATTAAGATAGGTTTGGTAGATATACACAAAAAAGCATAACTTTTAATCCAGTAAAAAATGGAAATCGTCATTATTATTTTTTATTTTTTGTCACAAATGTCGAATATTCATGAAAAATGTGACGATTTTATTATATTTCATAATTGTTACTGAACTAAAAGTTATGTTTTTTTGTAGAAAGTTCTAGAAAACTTTAGGAACTTTCCTAGGATTTTCAAAGACTTCTGTATTTTTTTCTCAATGTCTCCAGAAGTTTATGAAATTCTGGAAGGTTCTAAAAACTTCAGAATCTTCTACATGCACAAAATCATAACTTTTAATCCAGTAAAAAATGAAAATCATCATTATTATTTTTTAATTTTCGTCAAATTCCAAATATTCATGAAAAATGTGACGATTGTTATAAATTTGTTACATTTCATAATTGTTACTGTATCAAAAGTTAAGTTTTTTGGGTGTAGGTACACTTTTGAAGAATCAATTCTATTCACAGTAAAGTTGATTCGCGTGAATAAATTATTTTATATTTGCAATGTTGTTGATTAAAATATAGTTTTATCAATCTACAGTACAAAAATATAAAAGAAACAAATGTGAATATTTATTCACAAAATTTATTTATAAAATATTTACGGAATAAAATTAAAAAAGTAAAGAAAAATTATTTTATTATTATTCGAAAATTATTTTTACAGAAAGTTTAAAAGTAGATTCTCGATTTTAAAAAATTTCGAAATTTTCACATGTTTCTGAAAAGTTTGAAAATTCGATGTTCAATTTTAAAAAATTTTAGAAAATTTTAAAATTTAAATTTAAAAAAAAATTAATTGCGATTTTCAAAATTTTTTTTATATGGAAATTTCAAAAATAAATATTGTAAAAAATACTTTTTTCAAAATTATTTAAACATGGATTTCTCAGATATCTCCGGAGCTATCGTAACGTAGATAAGAAGAAGTTGATTTTGATACAGTTGCCCGATTTAGTATTTTTTATTTTTAGAAATCTCTTTGCGCGGGAATTTTAAAAAAATATAAATTTTAAAAAATTTTGATGTTTTGAAATTTAGCCAATGTGATTGACGGATAGGATTTGGTCAATATTGATTGATTCCTGTGCCAGGTCAGTTTGAATGGCAGAACAATAGCCTCTAAGAGGTTTTGCGCGGGATTGGCGCCATCCGTTCTCGATATCCTCTTTATTAATATTTTTTCATTCTCGATATCCTAGTTATTAATATTTTTTTTTCATTCTCGATATCTTCTTTATTAATATTTTTACATTCTCGATATTTTCTTTATTAATATTTTTTCATTCTCGATATCTTCTTTATTAATATTTTTACATTCGAGATTACGAAATGCAGAGGAAAAATCCGACTTTGTACAAGCAGACATCGTATACTGTAGTGGAGATGATGAAAGACCGGATCCAGACCCCCACGGCTCCTCCTGAATTTTTACAGACTCCAGTAAATAAATTTCGACTTTATGTAAGTATACTGTATTTATTAATTTTTATATTTTATATTTTAGCCGAAATTGACAACACCACGATTGATGTCGGGGAAAAAGAAAATTCAGCGTCAGAAAACCCCTGTACCGTATTCCACAGAACGCCGATCTCCTCATATCGATCCCCAATACTGGGCTCCTTTGTTAAAAAAGAAAATTTTCCATCATATTTCTGAATTCCGGCCTCCAAGAAGTCACATAGTTGATCCAACGGACGTTAAACCAGAATCCCCAACTTTTCCGACTTTGAAAAAACTCAAAAAATGTGGACAATATATTCTGAAGTGGAGGGGAGAAGCCGAACCTTCGAAAATCGACTATTCGATTCAAGTAAGTATTTTTAAAGAGAAACCCATCTTTTGGGGATTACTGTAACGTAAACAGTAACTCCTTTTGGGAAATTACTGTAACGTAAAAATAGCTCATCTTTAGTAGGATTACTGCAACAAACAGTAATTTATCTTCGAGATGGTTACTGTGATGTATAGAATTACTGTTGTTAGGATTACTGTAATTCAAGAAGTAATCGATTTTCGGAGAATTACTGTGATGTGCAAAATTGCTTTTTTCTCAAGATTACTGTAATGTAAAAAATAGTTCATCTTTGAGATGGTTACTGTGATGTGCAAAATTGCTTTTTTCTCAAGATTACTGTAATGTAAAAAATAGTTCATCTTTGAGATGGTTACTGTAATGTGTAAAATTACTTCTTCCTCAAGATTACTGTAGTTTAAAAAATAGTTCATCTTTGAGATGGTTACTGTGATGTGCAAAATTACTTCTTCCTCAAGATTACTGTAACGTAAAAAGTAATCAATTTTCGAACAGTTATTATGATGTGCAAAATCACTTCTTCCTTAGGATTACTGTAATGTGAATTATGATTTTTTAATGTGTATATACTTTCATATATAATTATTAATTTTCGAGGGCAAATAAAAGGTCATGTAACCCTAATTTAGAAGTTTCCAAATATATCCAAACAAAATACTTTTCGAAACTTTAGTGACGAAACACTTGTTGTCAAAAATTAAAATTGCCAGCTACAGTACTTTCTAAAAAATTTTGGAAATTCATGTTGAAAATATTTCGTAAAAAATTTATTTTTAATAATGTATTAATTTCGAAATTATTTAAAATTAAATTTTTAAGTTTTTGAAAAATTCATAAATTTCGTAACAAAATTAATTTTTGTTTTTTTTTGGAATTTTTCAAATTTGAATAAAAATTAAAAATTTTCAGATTTAAATAATTTTGTTTTTTTAAATTAGGAAATTTCTGCTGAGACTATTTTGCAAAAAATATTTATTTATATTTTTTAAAATAATATGATCATAATTAAATCCTTGGAGAATCACATAAAAAACAAATTTTGCAATTTCATGTCTCGACTACAATGTTCATAAATTTCTTCTTGAGACATTTTTGAAGCAAAATAAACTTTAATTTTTATAATATTTGATAAATTTTTACATAAAAATCAAATTTTTACTTTTTAGTCCCGATTGGAAAATTTCAAATTTCTCGTTGAGACATTTTTGAAGAAAAATAAACTTTAATTTTTATAATATTTGATAATTTTAACTTTTTAGTCCCAATTGGAAAATTTCAAATTTTTTGTCAAGAACATTTAAAAAAAATAATTTTTGTATTTTTATAATGACGTAATTCTGAAATGAATATTTGAAATTTTAAATCTGAATTGTTTATGAAAATTTTTATTAAAACAATTACGTGATACATTTTGACTTTTCATAATATCACAAAAAATTACGAAATTTGTATGATTATGAATTAATTTTCACGTGAGACAAAAATTACTACATTGAATACTTTTGTTTTTGAAAATTTTTTTCGAGACAATTTCATGATTAAACTTATTTGTCATTTTTAAATAGTAAAATTACATTTAAGTCTCTAAAAAATCACAAAAATATAATTTTTATACTTTTGGGTCTCGAATGGAAAGTTTTAAACTTTCTTGTTGGGACTATTTTGTAGAACTTATTAATTTCAGAATTTTTACAGTAGTATTATTATATTCATATCTGAAATAAATCACAAAAATATAATTTTTATACTTTTGGGTCTCGAACGGAAAGTTTTAAACTTTCGTGTTGGGACTATTTTGTAGAAAGTTTTACAGTAATATTATTACACTTAAATCCAAAATAATGACACAAACAGTAAATGTTACAGTTTTCGGTCCCGATCGGAAAGTTTTAAACTTTCGTGTCTGGACCATTTCGTAAAAAATTCTACTTTTTATAATGTTATTTTTGATTCAAAATTTTCAGGGTAGTGTAATTCCTACAGTAGCTGGTGGCGTCAGTGTGATTTTCAAAGACATCGAAAGTGTTTCTAGGAAGTTTGAATCATTCCAATAAAAATAAAAATTTTCATAATTCATAATTTAAAAAAATAAATATTTTCATAATTCATATTTGTGAAAAAAAATTAAACTTTTATTATTTATAATTGAATAAAAAATTAAATTTTCATAATTCATATTTGTGAAAAAAAAAATTAAATTTTCATAATTTATAATTTAAAAAAATTACAATTTTCATCCTCCAACATAATATGAAACAGAAATAATGGAATCACTGGCTTCAATCCGACGTTTGTCCCTCAAGGCAAAAAACGATTTAAACTAAAAATTTAATTTTTTAATGACGTCAAAAATAAAATTCACTTACGAAAGTTATAAATTTTTTTCTGTTGTCACCAATTGTGAAAAAAATAACTCCATTTGCCAGACATTTACTTAGAAAACAAACGGATATTAATTGCTTTATCCAGGCATTTTCCCAATCCCAGTAAACACGCAAAATCACTAATCCCAATTGTGGAATTCCACTAAATAATAATGTCGACGAAATCAACCATAATGATCTCCTGAAAAAAATTTAAAATTATTTTATAAACATTTTAAAAATTATTTTATAAATATTTTTAAAATTATTATGTACTGAATTAATTTTAGAATTATTTTATAAAATTTTAAAATTATTATATAAAATTTTTCAAAATTATTATATAAAATTTTTCAAAATTATTATATAAAATTTTTCAAAATTATTATATAAAATTTTTTTAAATTATTTTATAAATATTTTTAAAATTATTATATAAAGTTTTTCAAAATTATTATATAAAATTTTTTAAAATTATTTTATAAATATTTTTAAAATTATTATATAAAATTTTTTAAATTATTTTATAAAAAATTTACCGTATTCGTTTTTTTTCAATCAACATTTTTTCTCTTTGGTTCCCGAAACGAAGAATTGCTGACTTTCTGGTAATTACAGAAAACGAGTAAATGACAAACAACCATCCCGCAAATTGTTCCAATACGATCATGATACTTTGGCACCATCTACAGTATCCAATAAAGATCAATAAGATTAGTTTTAACTTACCCATAGTTGTCGCCAAAAGCCCAAGTAACTTCACATGAGTAGTACGTAATTTCGTCAGGTGATACAAAGAGACTATTGGTGTAGGCAATTGAACTCGACAACAACGAAAAACAAAGAGTGAACAGAACAATAGGAGTTCTTCTAAAATTTCAATTTTTATAAATCATCATTATTGAAGATATTTCAATTTTTATAAATCATCATTATTGAAGATATTTCTAATTTTATAAAACACCATTATTAAAAAAATTTGAATTTTTATAAATCACCATTATTGAATAAAAATTTAAATTTTTATAAAACACCATTATTGGAAAAATTTGGATTTTTATAAAACACCATTATTGGAAAAAATTAATTTTTATAAAACACCATTATTAAAAAAATTTGAATTTTTATAAATCATCATTATTGAGGAATTTTTACATACAAAAAGCGGCGTGATTTTTGTCAAAGTAATAAATGAAAATCTTCACTATTATGTTTTAATTTTCGTCACAAATGCGAAATATTCATGAAAAATGCGACGATTGTGGCACATTTTGCAATTGTTATAAAACTAAAAATTACGCTCTTTTTTCTGTGTAGTTTTATAAATCATCATTATTGAAGAAATTTCTAATTTTATGAATCATCATTATTGAAAAAAATTAATTTTTTATGAATTGCTATTATTAAAAAAATTTTATTAATCATTATTAACAAAAACAATTTTACTTTTATAAATCATCATTATTGAATGAAATTTCTAATTTTATAAATTATCATTATTGAAAAAATTAATTTTTATGAATTGCTATTATTAAAAAAAATTAATCTTTATTAATCATTATTAATAAAAAAATTTGGATTTTTATAAATCATCATTATTGAAGAAAATTAGTTTTCATAAATCATCATTATTAAAGAAATTTTTAATTTTATAAATCATCATTATTAAGAAAATTAGTTTTTATAAATTATCATTATTAAAGAAATTTGAGTTTTTATTAATTACAATGATTAAAAAGAGAATTTTTGCATCTTTTTTACTTGAGAATCTACTATAATTGAAGTTAATACTTCCGTGAACATTCGTCGATGATTAATGCCACACCGTCGTTACCGGAAGTATTTCCGTTTTCTTTCTAATGAATGTTTTTACAGTATATAGATAATGTTTGATTAATTATACTATTGTCCATCTTAATTGTTTACTGTATTCTTAGCTAAGGCTTACTGTACTTTTCGAACAAAGTCTACAGTACTCATTAACCAAAGTTTACAGTATTCTCCAAGCTGGACTGTATTCGCAACCAAGGCTTGCTGTACTTCTTACGATCTACAGTATCCCTTAGTTAGGATTTACAGTATTCCCCAACTAGGACTTGTACTATCCTCTGATTAGAACTTACAGTATCCCTTAGGATTCACAGTATTCCCCGACTAAGACTTACAGTATCCTCTGATTAGAACTTACAGTATCCCTTAGTTAGGATTCATAGTATTCCCCAACTAAGACTTATACCATCCTCTGATTAGGATTTACAGTATTCTCTGATTAGAACTTACAGTATCCCTTAGTTAGGATTCACAGTATTCCCCAACTAAGACTTATACTATCCTTTGATTAGGAGTTACGGTATTCTTTAACTAAGATTTTTATGTTTGTTACTAAGAATTTCAATCGTCTGTATTAATTATGAAATACTTACCGGATTCTTATGGCTCTGAACCAAAGAGGATAACAGACGTAAAGAAGCCTTTCTAATCCTATCACGAGCATGATCATTGAAAGCCATTGACGTGTAAGCAAGATGAGGAATAAAAATGGTTTGTAAACAGCGCAATCGTTAATTTTTACAAAATGATCATTTTTGACCGCTACAGTATCTTCGGAAAATGTGATTTTTGAAAGTTCTTTAGACGCAATTCTACTGCTTCCAGGAACTAAAAGTTTCTTTTATTTTTTTTTAAAATAATAATCTTACTATTCAACAAAGTGGAAAATGAATCCAACATGAAACCAACACAGCTGATGACGTCAATGATCAAAGTCGTACGGAAAACGGCCGTGTTGGAAGTGTAGGTCGAGCTGGTGAACGTATACGTACAAATAACAATATTAATAATAAACGCAATAACTGACACGATTATCGTCAGTTTATAAGCTTGGCACAAGTCTTGACTGATTTCATCCTCCGCAATCTGAAATTCAAGAAATTTAAATTTAATTAAAAAAATAAATTTTTATAATAAAAAACAAAAATTTAAATTTAAGAAAAAAAAATAAAAATTTATAATAAAAACCTAAAATTCAAATTTAATTAAAAAATAAAAAATTTATAATAAAAACCTAAAATTCAAATTTAATTAAAAGATAAAAATTTATAATAAAAACCTAAAATTTAAGAAATTCAAATTTAAAAAAAAATAAAAATTTATAATAAAAATCTAAAATTTAAGAAATTTAAATTTAATAAAAAAATAAAAAAACTGAAATATGAAATTTTTTAATATTTTACAAAAATTTGGAAATTAATATTTTATAAAACTGAAATTTTTTATTTTTTATTATTTTGGAAAATTTCTAATATTTTATAAAAAGTTTGATATTAGTCAATATTTTTATTAAAAAATAAACTTACACAAATGTCGATGAGAAACATGTCATTTACGTGACTAAAGACTGAAAATCTAACTATTATTCAAATTATACAGCACTCGTGGTGGTAACCGAGGCAAAAATGGACTTTCAACAGGTAATTCGTAGAGAAGTGTCTTCGAAAAACGAAAATGCGTAAAAGCCACAAGAAAAAATAAATTGTCTGACATTTTTAATTTTTTAAACAATGGCTATTATATAGTTCTGAATTTATTAAAATTTTTAATCCTCTTAATTATCCCCATTGGTCAGAAAAGTAAAAAATTTAGGTAAAAAATATAATAAATTTTTTATTTTAAAACAAAAAAAATACGGTCAATTTTGAAACAAAAAGTTTAAATAAAAAAATACGGTCAATTTTGAAACAAAAAGTTTAGTTAAAAAATATGTTTTTTATTTTAAAGTTTAAATTTAAAAAATACGAAAATTCTGAAGCAAAACATTTTAAAAAAGTACGAAAACTTTTTATTTTAAAATTTGAATAAAAAAATACGAAAATTTTGAAATAAAAAGTTGAGTAAAAATATGTTTTTTATTTTAAACTTTAAATTTAAGAAATACGAAAATTTTGGGACGAAAAATTTAGGTAAAAAAGTACGATAAATTTTGAAATAAAAAATTTGCTAATGAGGCCAGGTGTAAAAGTCAGAAAAAAATGGTTACTTTCAGGCATATTTGATAACCTAATGAGGCTGAAGTAAATTACTTACTTACTTGCTTAGAAACATGGAGCTCAATTTTAACGACGGCTTTCGGGGACTGTGATTATGTAAAACTCGAAATTAAATTTTGCAATTTTTTAAAATTTAAATTTTTACTAAATTCAAAAAAGTAATTTTTAAATAAAAATTTGGATTAATTTTCGCATTAAAAAATACAAAATGAATTTTCAAAAATGACCCAAGTTAATTATATATCAAGTATCTCCGCAGTGCAGGAAATGTTTTCACAGTAATTTGTAAAATTAACTCCACTGAAATTTTTTAGGAAAAATAAACTATTCGGAATACTACACCTTAGAAATATAGAATTAAAAAAGTTCGAAAAAGTATAAAATTAGAAAATTTTGCAAAAATCAAGAAAATACAACATTTTAAGAAATCAGAAAAAAGTTAAATTTGAAAAATTTGAAAAAATTTAAATTTTAAAAATCTGAAAAAAGTTAAACTTTAAAAATCAAGAAAATATAAAATTTTAAATTTAAGAAACCTAAAAGTTTTAAATTTTAAACATTTGTAAAAATGTTAATAAAAATCTGCAGAAATTTTCAGTCTGTAAAAACATAATTTTCAGAAATCTGCAAAAATATAAAAAGATAAAAAAGAACATACATGTTGATTGCCATTTATTCCTTCCTTCACGTCATCTAACGACCACCTTAAATATACAAATTAACAACTTGAATATTATCATCGCTTTATATTCTCAAAAATGTATGAAAAATTACTAAAAACCAAAATGCAAAAAATCTATATATGGTTTCATTATGACATTGGTGCAAAAATAACAAAAATCTAGTGGTTGATATCCTCTACATGCACCACGCTGTCCCAGACATGGATGTCGACAGTAAGCATCTTTTTGGTCACGGGCCAGGGATGACGGAGACGCAGGTAAATAGTACAGTCGCTGAACTTCTCTCTGGGAATTACGAAATAGGTATGGAGCCACTTGACGAAAACAATCTTAGCATGTTTGCAATTGAAATACTTTTTCAATTCCTGAAATTGTAAAATAGTAACTTTTGCAAATTAGAAACATACCTCAGGATCCAACTTGCGTTTGAATAATTCCGTGTAGGCTTGTTGGATTTCCGGATAAGTGACACTTTTTCCATCGGTCATGCCGGCTTTGTGACAAGCCCGAAGAAGATGAGAAAGACCCTGAAATTTCAAATTTGTTCATATATGAAATTTACGAAACTCACAATAGAGAAAATCGAAGGTTCAGTTCGCACCAGTCGTATACAATCACCCATCATATAAAATACAATACGCTAGTGGAAGATGGATCAATACCTAAAATACAAAAATTTCAAAATAAAAATTTAGAAAACAAAAAAATAATTATGCACCTTTGGGGCAAAATGGACAAAGAGCAAGAAGTTCAGAAAAGTCCCGACTGGAATATCAGGCAAAAACCATACTGTAGATCGAAGTTCACTTTTCTTCTTTTTTCCTAAATTGCTTCTACCAACCTTGATTATTATTATATTTTTTTATTTTTTAACTTTTTGCAGATGGATAGAGAGCAAGAAGTTCAGAAAAGTCCCGACTGGAATATCCGGCAAAAACCATACTGTAGATCGAAGTTCACTTTTCTTCTTTTTTCCTAAATTGCTTCTACCAACCTTGATTATTACTGTACTTTTTAAAACTTCTTTGCAAATTGGTAAAATCCAAAAGTGTCCCGACTAGAATATCAATGAACAATTTTGCTCTAAATTGAATTTTTTAAAATTTGTTTAAAAATTCTTAATTATTATTTTAATTTAAAAAATTTCGCAACAAAATAAATATTTTACGAAATTTAAAAATTCCTCGATCGAAAAAATACATTAAATTTGATTTTTCTTTAAAATTCAAAAAATTTTCACTTATTTTAAATTTAAAATTTTAGAAACTTGAAAATCGGAAATTTCTCTAAAAATCCAAAATTGGTCCCAACTGGAACATCAATCAAAAATCCCTCCATAAATCAAAGTTATTTTTTAAATTTCTTTTTAAATTTAAACTTTTTGAAAATTCCGACTAAAGTATTTTCAAATTTAAAAATAATGCACTTTATTAATCACAGTTTGCGTAGTCGATATGGATAAAAAAACAATGGAATGCGTAATATCCCCGAAAAAATAAAACGAATCATAAATCAAAATTGACTAGTGATGATTACTGTCCAAAAATCAGCCTTTTTTGTTGCGTTCCTTTATCACTTCAGGATTCAGATGCTGCCATTCCCATTTTTGAGAACTTTTTTCTTTGTCACATGAATTCATGAAGATTTCTCCTCTTTCAGGATCACAATCCAGACACAGACCACTAACAGGATGAAAAATTTGTTTTTCATCAATTTTGTATTTAAAATGCTGATTTCCCTTCATGCCATGACAACCAAACATCACCACTGGCGCTTTATCTACCGAAGTAGATACATCAAAACAGAAAGTTCTCGTCATAGGTCGGATGTCTTCCCAGAAGCTCATTCTTAAATTCTGTTCCCCTCCACCAGATGGATCGTCACTTATGCATTTTCTAAGTTCAAATCTCTCATTATTACCTTTAAACTGAGTATCTACACATTTGTTTGCTGCCACATTACGTAGTTCACCTAAAAATAATCATTATTAAGTAAAAATAAATTTTAAAAAACTTAAAAATAAAAATAAATTTTAAAAAACTTGAAAATAAAAATAAATTTTAGGAAATTTTAAAATAAAAATAAATTTTAGAAAATTTAAAAATAAAAATAAATTTTAGAAAATTTTTTAAATAAAAATAAATTTTAGAAAATTTTTAAAAACTTGAATTTTAAAATAGAAATTTTTTGAAATAAACTTTTTTTTTAATTATTTTAAAAATAAACCCAAAAATCTCACCATTAGCTCCATCAGGAGGTTCAACAGCCGGATAAAAACGATCTTGATCGAATGCGATTTCTTTCATGAACCAATCGAAGGATTTACATTTTAATCTTTCTCTTACTTCTTTTTGTTTTGATAAATCTCCAATTTTCGCATCTTTAATGGCCGGTTTTCTTTTATAAAGATGTTCTTTGTACTCATCCATCCATACTTCTGCAACTCTTTTGTAATTTCTCGACACAAAATCACCTATTCCTGGATTCGGGAAAGGGATATATTTACAACGATAAATATGGCCAACTCTCGAACAAGGGGCATCTACCATTTTCCCATGACATTGCCAGACTTTGAATGACAGCTCGTATTGTTCTCCTCCCCAGATATCCAGTCCTTCATCATATCCGCCAAGCTCCCAGAACCACTTCGTGCTGATTGCGAAGTAGCCTCCGGCCATGACTGGACTTTTGAAAGGTTCTGATGGATTTTTTAAATCTTCCGGAGTTAAAGGTAGTCTTTTATAGTTGAATTCCCAATCGAAGGATCCTCTGGCTCCTTCGTCCTGAGCTCTGTATTCGTAAGTGTCGCAATCGATGACGTCAACAAATGGACAAACTACAGTACGGTAATCTTGGGAAATAGGGTCGATCAATGGAGGGAGCCAATTGTAGTTGGCTTCTGAATGAGCGTCCAGGAAAATAAGGATGTCGCTAGAGGCGTGACGAGCACCGACTTGTCTGGCCCGGATGAGACCTTCTCTTTTGCCCGTTCTCACGACTTTCACTATGTGATCCAATCCTACTTTCTTCCAGAATTCAACCAGGGGTTCTTGAAGTGCTTTCTTCGTACTTCCATCGTCTACCAAAACTACTTCCCTTAGGAGTTCCGGAGGAGATCTGATGATGACGGAGTAGACACTTCGGAGGAGAGTCGAATTGTGCTCGTCATGGAAGGGAAAGATGACCGAAACCGACGGCAGAGATTCTGAATACTTTTTGTTTTTGCATTCCGGATGGCGAATATCCTTGACAGATCTATTTAACGGAATGAGATCACTGACATAAGCATCATAACCATTGACTCTGTACAGTTCTTCTTGAGCTTTTCGGACAGCCTCGTTGCTTTTCGTAATCACTACCGGTTTTCCTTGTTCTCCAGGTCCTTGACGTTTAGCCTCTTCTTCCATCAACTTGTAATCATGCCAGTCCTTTCTTGGAATGTTATGGTACCGGATAAATGGGTCACCTTGGTCATTCGCTAAAAGTTCATACATCAAATCGGATTATTAAATAATTGAAAATGGATATATAGAAATTAATTATAAAATAACTGAAAATTGATATATGGAAATTAATTATTAAATGATTGAAAATGGATATATTGAAATTAATTATTAAATGACTGAAAGTTCATATATGAAAATTAATTATTAAATAATTGAAAATGGATATATTGAAATTAATTATTAAATGACTAAAAGTTTATGTATCAAAATTAATTATTAAATGACTAAAAACTCATGTTAAAGTTAGTCCTCGAGTAACTAGAAACTCATATATCAATTTTAATCCCTAAAGAATCGGAAGTTTATATATCGCATTTAATTATTAAAGAAATAAAATTTTATGTCAATTTTAATCATTAAAGATCACCAACCTTGGAACCGTGGATTAATACCCGAGTCTGCAGGCACATGAGAGGGTTCTCTGGAACCGGCATAGAAGTAGTACAAAAGCCCTAAGGCACAAAGATACAGCAGGGCCCCGACGATCTTCCTTGGCACATATCGCGAAAGGCGAATGACCATTGGACTGAGCTGAAACAGACGAAACATGGATTTCATATAGCACAGATAGGGAACGGGGCTCAAAGTAGTATCCGAGCAACCCCGGGACTCGAAATCCCAAAATTTAAAAAAGATGGAATCCCACAGACGTTGCTAACGAAAACAGAGGCTAGGCCCCTTGAGGCCGATTCCAGAATTGAAAATGCCACGAATTTCAGAAAAATCAAAAAAAATTGTTTAAAAAAAGAAATTTTTTTCCAAACATGTTTTGCCTAAAATTGCCACGTCAAATACTACTCATGCAAAAAAGACAGATAAATCTATCTACATAAAAATGAGAGTATTAAAAGGGTGAAAATATCAGTCAAAGGGATATCAAAAAACATAAGCATGGCAAAAAAGGAAACAATCGTGCTTATTGCCAAAACAAAAGAAACGTTTCTTTGATCGGACAGTGAAATCGATTCGTGACGGACCTCATTCTGTGCGCGCAAATTTGTCTGTCCTTTTTTTGCAACTTTTATTTATTAATTTTTCATATTAATTTTAAATATTATGTTGCCGTACTACAATGACGGGGGATTACCAGCTCCGAAAAGGGTGATATACAACAACGATATCAGTCCGGAATACCCTCCCAACCCGCTCGTCCAGAACCCGGAGCCGGGTCTGAGTCCGGCTGTCCTTCAGGAATGTATGGAAAATGGATATAAATATCACTGTAGAATATCTTTGTTTTACCCGAAAGCAGTCCAGAAATCATATAAAGTGGAAAAAAGGTCGGAATTTAAAGTGCTGAGGAGATTCGATATATCAAATTTCAGGTTGTTTTGTCCTCCACCTGCTTTGGAACTCAGTGGAGCCGGCTGGGAACCCTATATCCAGACGATTAAGACGACTTTCTGTCGAAGAGAGCCCCAAGTTAGCCAGGGACTCGATGTGAGCAGGGACGTCAGGGTCACCATGAAGGTCGCCCATTCCGCGATGGCGACGACCCAGATGGACCTGATCCCGCGGATCCAGGAAGTCCTGGTAACTACGCAAAAAACGACATTTATTAAATAACTATTTTCAGTGTTATTTTCAAGCAAAACATGTTTATATAAGCGACAGCGAAAAAAAGAAAATAATCACTATCCTGGCGGACATCGACATATCCGGATACAACTTGGGCAAAATCGGCTCTAACAGGATAAAAGTAATGTCGAAACCCTCGAAAAAGAAGCAGACAGTACAAGGAACAGAGGCGCATTTTTTGCTGATCAGAAGTGGCTCCCGAATCGCGCTGTACAATCGACTCCGATCTCAGACGATCTCGACCCGGTTCTTGCACGTGCAATCCAACAAGTACTTCGCTAGTCCGTCGCAATGGAGTGTATTCGATATATATTTACGTAAATTTGTGTTTTCATATGTAATCAAACAAGATTTAACTGATTTCAGCCGCTTCCAACGGACAAAACACCAGCTCCGACGGTTCGTTCGTCGCCGATGAAGGATTCCTTTGTTATGGACAAGTGATCCGTTTGGTGGATATTGTTTCAGGTGTTAGCTTGCCACAAATGACAATTCGTCGTGTTTCTAAAGAGAAGGACGTGTATCAAGTCATGAAGAACGACGGAGAGCCCGTGAGCCAACTCCACATGTGCGCTTTCGAGCTGATCGACGAACACGGAAATAAATCCTTTTTGAACGCCCAAAACGACAGTGTAATCTGTGAAAAAGTAAGTTTTTATACAGCTATTAGTACTTTATTCAAGATTAGTACTTTTAATTCAAAAATTGAGAGGAAATTTAAAAATCCAATTTCAAAGGTTAAAGTTCTTTATCAATTTAAATGTATAAATTTCGAGATCTATTTTGTATTTTGAATGATATCTGAAGGTCATCCACGTAGATATATATCTATCTAATTTCATGTATCCATCAGGAGGAAAATCCATATATGAACATCCGACTGATGTCAAAAGTTAAAGTTCTTTATCAAATTTTCATATATGGATTTTCCAAGTTTATTTTCGGTTTGTATTAAAATCTGAAAGTTATCCACATAGATATATATCTATCTAATTTCATATATCCATCAGGAGGGAAATCCATATATGAACACTTAATTAATTCCCTAATAATAAAAGATTTTAAATTTAAACATCTTTAAAACTTTAAGATTGCATCAAAAGGTTTAATTTTAATAAAATAATGCTTGTATGATGATCTTTAAAGAATTCTTTAAAGATTTAATGTTTTTTAAAATTTTTGAATTAGGATTATTAGTTTTAAAAAAGTATTATTTTGATTTTTATATAATCATTTTTTAAAATCGATTATAGGTCCAGGAAATCCCCTCCAAAGAAGGCCCTGTCCATGTCCTCAAGGACGGCGCCAGATGGACGATCGCCTCTGCGGACTGCATCAGCCAGACCTTCTTCCCTATGTATGGCGTCACTCAGAAATCCATCGCTCCGTTCCCCCAGGTGAACTCCATCAGAGACAATGAAGTTCATGATGACAAACATTGGCTAGAAATCGAAGGGGATAATCTAAGTAACGAAATTACCGTGTGGTTCGGGACTGTTCAATCACCGCTCCATAAATACAGGTAATTTTTTAAATTTAAAATATTTTTGAAATAGAGTTTTTTGATTTTTAGAAAGTACATAGGATAAGGCAATAGTAGTGGGGGATACAGCATCCAAAGTCGGAACAAGAAGTTGAGCTTTGAAATTTAGGATTTTGAAAATCAAATTTTAATTTTATTTTCGAATTTTAAATTTCCAGATTCTGAATTTTCGGATTCTGAAGATTGTTTCAATTTTGACTTCAGATTCTGAGTTTCCTACTTTTGGGAATCAAATTTTAATTTTATTTTCGAATTTTAAATTTCCAGATTCTGAATTTTCGGATTCTGAAGATTAAGTTTCAATTTTGACTTCAGACTCTGAGTTTCCTAATTTTGGGAATCAAATTTTAATTTTATTTTCGAATTTTAAATTTCCAGATTCTGAATTTTCGGATTCTGAAGATTGTTTCAATTTTGACTTCAGATTCTGCATTTCCTAATTTTGGAAATTAAATTTTAATTTTATCTTCAAATTTTAAATTTCCGGATTCTGAATTCCCTAATTTTAAACACGGACTTTTAATTCAAATTTGAGATTCCAGGAATCTGAATTCCCAAAATCAACCTCCGATTTTGACTTTGGGTTTTGATTACTTTGTAACTACTTTTTGAAATTTAATTATAAAATTAAAAAAGTACAAATTTGTTTTTAATATTTTTGAATAATTTTATTTTTGCAGGTCTATGGGATCTCTAGCATGTGTCATTCCTTCGATAGGGGATTTTCTGGAACAAACTCTCACAGCGAAAACCGATGCAGAAGGAAAGATAAATCCAATACCGCTTTTTCTTGCCAGAAACGACGGGATCGTATACGGTACGAGATTCTTGTACAAATACACAGATGCTCAAGCTGGATGTCTTGGTCGGGTTATTGAAATAGATGAACATGAAGAACAACAAAAAATTTTCAATCAAAGGGCTCAGATTCAACAGTATTACGATTACAGTAATGCATATGGATACAATCAGACTTCTTTCCATGGCTTCAACGGATACACTTGACATGCCTTCAGATTTTTTATTTATTTTTAGTTTTTTGTCAAAGTTAATCAAAATTGAAATTTCGGAAATTTTCGTGGTGAGACATTTTTTTAGTTTTTTAAAGTTATTTCAAAATTCGAATTTTTTTGATTTTTTAAAAATTATTTTTTTTAATCTGAAAATTCGGGATTTTTGATTTTTTTAAAATTGATGCAAATTTTAATTTTCGTGTCAGGACCCAATGAAGAAATCTTTAAAATTTTACTTTTTTGAATTACAGTAATTAATAAAACAAAAATAAATTTTTAAATAAAAGTTTTAAAAATCCATATTTTAGGTCCTGACACGAAAATTTAACTTTTGTAGTTATTAATTTAAAAAAAGTAATTTTTTGAAAAATTCGGAATTTTCAAAATTAAAAAAAATTTTAAAAAAGTCAAAAATTATTTGATCGCGAAAAATTTGAAACTAAATTTAAAAAATAATTTTTTGGAAAATTTGGATTTTTTTTTTGATTTTTAACTTTGACAAAATTGACAAATGATTGTAATACTGTATTGCATTGAATGTTACAGTTATACCATAAAGCCGTAAAACTGTCATTCTATCCTTTTCCGGCTTTTTCCGTTGTGCAAGTTCGAAAACAATCCGTCTTTGGATTTCGAAGACAGTTTTCGAAAGCAGTCGGTTCAAATGGGGCTTTGGTGTATTTTTGCCAGAGGGGATTTTGCCAAAGGGGAGGAATTTTGCCAGAGGGGATTTTGCCAGGGGGAAAATTTCTATCAAGGGGGATTTCTATCAAGGAGGATTTCTATCAAGGGGGATTTTTCCCAGAGGGATTTCTGCAAGGGGAATTTTTGGCAAAAGGATTTCTGCTTGGTGGATTTCGTGTTTCCGGCCATAAGCCCACGACAGGAGGTCAAGCCAGAAAAATCTATTTTTCTTTTGCGCAGTCGGAAATTTGCATAAACGGCCCTTAGGCATAAACTCGTTCAAAACCAAGTCCTCGTAATTATCGATCTTCCGCAACAGCTTGTTCCGTTGCCTCAGGGGATTTAGGATTTGAATGGTCCTTGACTTGTTCGAGATTATGCAAAATCATGTTTAAAAAAATTCCAAAAATTTTACAAAATGGTCTCGAGAGGAATTTTTTACAAAAATTTTTAATTTTATTTATTTCGAAATTAATTGTAAATTTTTAAAATTACGAATTTTTTTGAAAAATGATTCCGACGCGAATTTTGGAATTTTCGAAAACAAAGTAATTTGAAATTTTAGTTTTACGTGGTAGATATTTCGTAATTTTACAGTAACTTATACTTCTAAAAATCATATATGAATTTTTTTGAAAAATGGTCCCGATGTGAATTTCGAAAAGTTTTCAAAAATTACCTCACATAAAAAATTTGATTTTGTTTGACAATTATTTCGTAATTTTATGTAATTTTACAATAACTTATATTTTTAGAAGGTCATATATGAACTTTTACGAAGTTCTGCTGACACGAAATTCCAGAACTTAAACTAGTTTAAAATTTTGATTTTTTTAACAATTATTTCGTAATTTTCTCCAATTATATTTTTTTTAGATTTGAAATCTTCTAAATTACGGTATATGGGGTGCACAATCCTCTAGACTTGGTTTTTATACACGGGATCATATACTTTCAGAAATCTCAAGCTCAAAGTACCCCGAGGGGTTGTTTTGGTTTTTATAAAAGTTTCCATTTGGATTCTTTCAATATTGGTAAAAATGGAAATTAACGGTCTTGTTTAAAACAGCGTTAAAAGCCGGAAACCACTCCCGGAACGTTCCCCGATTTCCGCCTTGCTTAACCGGTCCTGCCAGAACTATTTGGTTCCATAACAAATGCCCCTCAACGATAGATTGCCCCAGGGACATATGGCCCCTAGCGATATCTAGTCCCCGAGAATAGATGCTCCCCAGCGCTATATGGTCCCCAACGATATATGATTTTTAGCGATATATAACCCTTAGTGATATATAGTTCTTAGAGATATATGATCCTTAGCAATATATACTCCCCAACGATATCTAACCCTTAGCAATATATACTCCCGAGCGATATCTAACTCTTAGTGATATATACTTCCTAGCGATACATAACCCTTAGTGATATATACTCCCCAACGATATATG
Organism: Halicephalobus mephisto; assembly: GCA_009193035.1. Lineage (NCBI taxonomy): Eukaryota > Metazoa > Nematoda > Chromadorea > Rhabditida > Panagrolaimidae > Halicephalobus > Halicephalobus mephisto. Next base: position 84,248 of record SWDT01000157.1, read on the forward strand.
ATTCTTAGAGATATATACTCCCTAGTGATATATACTTCCTAGTGATATCTAACCCTTAGTGATATATACTCCCTAGTGATAAATACCCCCTAATGACAGTTGCTCCCTCTATTTCGTAAGATACAATGTTTTTCGTTTTTATGAATTTTTTGGTAGTTAAATTATATCTCAGTTAAGTAAAAAGAAATTAATTTAAAAAGCATTTCGAAATCAGCACGAAGCAAAGGGGAGCAATTATTCTGCCAGGACGATTTTACCCTCCGGCTTCGAGTTGTGCTATGTCCTGAACTTGACCATGACATCCGAATAATTATTGAACTGACAGTTTTTCCCGAGATTGAGGACTTTTGTACAAGCAATTTCGTCCGACAGCTTCCATTATCTCAATTGTCTCATTTCCGATGCTCTTCATCCTCGATTAAGTTCCAATCCTCTTGACAGTCCTCCAATTTTTTGTCTTGCCAGACTGCGATTTTCGGGATAATAATCCAAGCATTGTCCATAAATAAATGGATTTTGTCATTTTACATAATTTTTTCCTTAATTTCAATTTTTTACTTTTCTTTAAAATTTTTGTTTTTTTTAAATTTCAATTTTTTATTATTTTTTAATTTAAAATTTTTGTTTTTTAATTTTTATTTTTAATTTTTTTTTATATTTAAAATTTAAAATTTTTTTAAAAATTTTTATTTTTTATTTTTTTTTAAATTTAAAATTTTTTACGAATTTCTGCTTTTTTAATTTTAAATTTCTTAAGAATTTCTATTTTTTGTTTTTTTTAATTTTAAATTTTTAAAAAATTTAGTTTATTTTTTTATTTTTAGTTTTAATTAGAGAAATTTTTCTTAATTTTTAAAACTATTTTGGTTTAAACCATTTTGTAAACGTGACGAGAAATCTGACACCTGGAGGCACAAAAAATGGACTCAACTTTATCGGGACTATTTGGAAAATATTATTTACACTTCTGTGGATCGCTAAAGAGCACTTGGCGCGTTTCCCTACCTGGAGTAGAATTGACATATTTCTTCCTTCTAAAAGAAGATCGTGTTCAATTTCACATATTTTTACTATAATAAGTTTCTAAAATTCTAACAACTTAAAAATTCAAAAATAAAGAATTTTATAAAATTCTAACAACTCATGTTGAAACTATTTCGCGATAAGACAGATTTTTTATTTTTAGATTTTTATGGTTCTGAAGCGAAAATTAAAAAGTTTAAAAATTTCCTGTCGAGAAAAATTTTTAATTTTTAGATTTTTATGGTTCTGAAGCGAAAATTGAAAAGTTTAAAAATTTCCTGTCGAGACAGATTTTTTATTTTTAGATTTTTATGGTTCTAAAGCGAAAATTGAAAACTTTAAAAATTTCCTGTCGAGATAAATTTTTAATTTTTAGATTTTTATGGTTCTGGAGCGAAAGTTGAAAAGTAAAAATTTCGTAATAAGACAGATTTTTGATTTTTAGAATACCACAGTTCTGAAACGAAAATTAGAAATTTGAGAAATTCGTGTCTGGATAAATTTTCGACTTTTAGGTTACTATGGTTCTGGAACGAAAATTTAAAACTGGGAATTATGGATGATTCTAGAGAATTCGTAGCAGGACCAATTTTGTGTCGGAGCTAATTTTAAATTTATATAATAGGACAACCCCGAAACCAAAATTAAAGGTTTTGGAAATCCGTGTCGAGACCAATTTTCAACTTTTATAATGATTTCAAAACGAATGTTCAAAAGTAAAAATTCTAAAAAGTTCTGGAAATTCGTGTCGAGACCGATTTTTGATTTTTTTAACAATAGTTTTAAAACGAAAATTAAGAAATAAAAAAATTAGGAATACGTGTCGAAACCGATTTTTGATTTTTCTTAACAATGGTCCTGAAACGAAAATTAAGAAATAAAAAATTTGAGAATACATATCGAGATAGATTTTTAATTTTTCTTAACAATGGTCCCGAAACGAAAATTAAGAAATAAAAAATTTGGAAATTCGTGTCGAGACCCATTTTTAATTTTTCTTAACAAAAGTTTTAAAACGAAAATTGAGAAAAAAACTTTTGGGATTTTTAGAAAAATTTGAAAATTCGTGTCGAGACCGATCTTGAATTTTTCATTAATTCAATTCTGAAACAAATATAGAATTAAGTATTCTGAAACCTGCTGAAAATTCATCTCGAGAAAATTTCGTAACATGATCCATTTCTAATTTTTACATTAGTACTATTCCGGAACTAACATCCGAAATTTCGAATTATATAAAATCCTAGAAATCCGTGTTGAGACCAGTTTGCAAAAAATTATTAATTTAAATTTCCACAATACCGTAATTTTGAAAATTAAAATAAAATTTATTTTTTTTAAATGATTATTTTTATGTTACTGTAATTTCGAAAATTAAAATAAAACTTTTTTTTGTAATTTTTAAAATTAAAACTTATTTTATTTTTCAAATTTTAAAAATTAAAATAAAATTTATTTTTTAAAAAAATAATTATTTTTATATTACTGTAATTTTGAAAATTAAAATTTATTTTTTTGTAATTTTTAAAATTAAAACTTATTTTATTTTTCAAATTTTTAAAATTAAAATAAAATTTATTTTTTAAAAAAATGATTATTTTTATATTACCGTAATTTTCAAAATTAAAATAAAACTTTTTTTTGTGATTTTTAAAATTAAAACTTATTTTATTTTTCAAATTTTGAAAATTAAAATAAATTTTTTTAAAAAAATGATTATTTTCATATTACTGTAATTTCGAAAATTAAAATAAAACTTTTTTTTGTAATTTTTTAATTAAAATAAATTTTTTAAAAAAATGATTATTTTCACAATATCGTAATTTTCAAAACTTAAAATTTACTTTTTTTGTAATGTAATTTTGGAATTTGAAATAGAGTTTATTTTTTATAAAAGGATATAAGTTTGAAAAGGGTCATCTTTTCGAGTTTCACGGTGCCGGGCAGAGCATCATCGACGAAAATGCTTTCATTGTTTGGACTTGAGTCTTGGCGTGAAAAAGTCTGACCATTGCCACAGGGGAGTTTTCCATACGTTCTGCCAAAAGAGAAAACTAGACTTCTTCACTTGTAAGATTTGTTCCGTGGTATTCCGTCCTATTGGAATGCCAGGACTGCTTTGTTTAATGACAGTCGACACCAAAAAGACATTTTTCGAATTAGACTTTCTGGCCAATCCCATTAAAAAATTCCAAAAATTATAAAAATCTTAAGAAATTCCAAAAATTCCAAAAATCTTAACAAATTCTAAAAATTCCAAAAATCTTAAATTCCAAAAATCTCAAAAATTCTAAAAATTTCAAAAATCTCAAAAATTTCAAAAATTCTAAAAATTCTAAAAATTCTAAAAATTTCAAAAAGTTATAAAAATTTTAAGAAATTTGTTTTTTTTTAAATTAAAAATTTGAAATTTTTGTAGATTTAAAAAAATTATTTTTAAACTTTTTAAATGAGAAAATTAAATTTTTATTTTTTTTAATTTGTGGATTTTTTATTTTTTAACGAATGGATTTACTTTTGCTAAAATTTTTTCATGAAAAATACGAGTGCTAACCAAGTTTTGGCCAAATGGAACTAGGGTTGGAACTGCCGTGTGAATCAAGCTTTCTTCAAATTCCTTCCGTTTTTTTCAGACTTGATTAACACATTTTTCAGCTATTTTTTTTCTGTTTTTAAAAATGAATTTCATAAATTTTATTATTTTTATTTAAAAAATTAAAAAATTTTATTATTTGAGAAATTAAAAAATTTCATAAATTTTGTTTAAAAATTAAAGAATTTTATTATTTTTATTTAAAAAACTAAAAATTTTGTTTAAAAATTAAAGAATTTTATTAATTTTATTTAAAAAACTAAAAATTTCATGAATTTTTATTTTAAAAAACTAAAAAATGTTATAAATTTTATTTAAAAATTAAAAAATTTCGTAAATTTTGTTTAAAAAAATTAAAGAATTTCATAAATTTTATTATTTTTATTTAAAAAATTAAAAAATTAATTATTTTATTTGAGAAATTTAAAAATTTTATAAATTTTATTATTTTTCTTTAAAAAGCTAAAAATTTTATAAATTTTATTTAAGAAATTAAAGAATTTTATTATTTTTCTTTATAATTTTAATTTTTTTAAATTTTAGATTTTTGTTTAAAAAAGTTAAAAATGTTTATTCAAATTTTTTATTTTTTCTGAAATTTCAGTAGGAATTTTTCAATATTCTAAAACTTTTGATTTTTTAGGATGTTTTAAAATTCAATAAAAACTTTTAAAATGAAAATTCAAAAATGACAATTTTAGAAAGTTCCGAAAACTCATTTCAAGAGGATTTCGTGTCGAGACTTATTTTTAATTTCTATAATAATATGATTTTAGAACGAAAATTTAAAATCAAGAATTATAGAAAATTTTAAACAATTCTGAAAATTCGTGTCGAGACAATTTCGTGATTGCAGTCACTTTTAATTTTTTTATTAATGATTTTAGAACGAAAATTTAAAATTAGAAATTTTGGAAATTCGTGTCAGGACCAATTTTTGATTTTTTTTATTAATGATTTTAGAATGAAAATTTAAAATTAGAAATCTTGGAAATTCGTGTCAGGACCAATTTTTGATTTTTTTTATTAATGATTTTAGAATGAAAATTTAAAATCAAGAATTATAGAAAGTTTTAAATGATTCTGAAAATTCGTGTCGAGACAATTTCGTGATTGTATTCACTTTTGATTTTTTTTATTAATGATTTTAGAACAAAAATTTAAAATTAGAAATTTTGGAAACTCGTGTCGAGACCAATTTTTGATTTTAAAATGAACATTGAAATCCTAAAATTTTGCTTTAAAACAATTTTCTGGCAAATTTTACTTTATAATTTAATTTTTTTTAATTTTTTAAATTTTATAATTTTATAATTTTTTAATCAATTTCAATTTTTTTAATTTTATTATTTTTTAATGAATTTTAATTTTTTTAATGAATTTTAATTTATTTGATGATTTTATTTTGCACTTGGAAGAAAGTAGTTTTTTGAAAGTTTTATAAGAACACTTAGCCGCTTCGCTTCCTTTCAGAACAGGCTTCCCTGACGGCATTGCCTTCGTTTACTTTTTTTAATTGCGAAAATGGCGCCGTTTTGGTAGATACTTGTTCTTTAAATTTTTATTTTTTTTATCTGGAAAAATATTTCATTAATAATTTTCAAAAGTTGCGTAATTTTTATTTTTTAAAAACATTAATAATTTTAAAAAATTGTAATTTTTATGTTTAAAAAATTATTTAATTTTTATTTTTAAATATTTAACAATTTTTTAAAATTATTTAAAAATTTTATTTTTTTAATTTAGAAATTTATTTTTTTTAAATTATTTAAAAATTATATTTTTTTAAATTTAGAAATTTATTTTTTTTTTGAAATATTTAAAAATTTATTTAATTTTTGTTTTTTTGAAAATCACCAAGACGATTTTTGATAAATATTTATTTTTCCACTTTTTTATTCAAAAAATATTTTATTAATCATTTTCACACACTTATATTATTTTTCTGTTTTTTTTAAATTATTAAGATGATTTTTGATAAATATTTTTCTACTTTTTCGAAATATTAAAAATTAAAAATTTTTTATTTTTTTAATTTAGAAAAATTCTTAAAAATTTAAAATATGATTTTTATTTTTTAAAAATATATATTACTTTAAATTTAAAAAAAATAATTTTGTTTTTATTTTTAAAAATAATTAAATTTTTATTTTTTAAAATAATTCATAATTTGTGGAAATTTACACGCTAATTTTTATTTTTTACTTTTTTTACTTTTTAAAAACCAGCAGGGTGGCGTTTTTGGACTTTTCGAAATGGACAAATTGAATTGACGACAAAGAGTAACAAATTTCTGGCGCCCTTTGACGCCATCGGCTATTCTCATTTCCCGTCTTCAAGGTATTTATTCCAATCTCTTGTATCTGGCGAACTGGTATGGTTGCGTAAGAGATGAGGGGTATGAGAGTTTCTTATTTATCCGAACAATAATAAAATTAGCACACCATAATAATAATAATAATAATAATTCAACATTTGGTCTGTTGTGTAGACAGTATGCCTATTGTCCAGCACGTAGAGTATTTCTCTTCGAACTTAGTTTGCTTACGTAATAACCAGTTAATACACCGATGCAACAAAGACTAAGCACAATAATCATATATATCAATTAATTTATCAACACATCGTCTATCATGTAAGACAATATGCCTATTGTCCAGCACGTAGAGTATTTCTCTTCGAACTTAGTTTGCTTACGTAATAACCAGTTAATACACCGATATAACAAAGACTAAGCACAATAACTATATATGTTAATAACTAGTCAAAACACTGTCCATTACATATACAGTATATCTATTGTCCAGCACGTAGAGTATTTCCCTTCGAGACCTAGTTTGCTTACGTAATAACCAGTTAACACATCGATTGACACAATCAATCTGAATCAACCACATCTAAGACAACGTTCGATTTCAGCACCGGATATAAGGGTCGTCGTTGATTTGGATTTTATTGGGTCTTAATTGGTCCATAATGTGGATTTTTCGTTCGTTCAGGGTCAATCCAAGTAATTTGTTCCTTTATGGTTTCTCCGAATTTATTTCTTGCGAAACTTTAAAATTTGAAATTTACAAAATAATTTATAAAATTTACACATTTTCGATTTTGATCGTTGAAAAGAAAAATTTTGACATTTTTGATGTTTTCAGTGATTGATCGTTTTCGGTTTTAATTTAGTTTTCCTAAATTTTAAAATAAGCGTTGTAATTTAAAAAGTGATAAATGATTTTTTAAATTTTTGAATTCCCGCGCAAAAAGTGTAAATTTAAAAAAAACAAAAATCGTTTCGAAATCGACTTGTTTTTTTTAATTTTAAAACAATCCTAAAAATTTCAAAATTCGTGTTGAAAAAAATTATTTTTGATTTTTTATAACAATGTAAATTTTTGAATTCCCGCGCAGAGAGAGTGAACTTTGTAAAAAAGGAAAAAACGGCAAATTTGGCAAATCATTTCGAAATCGACCCGCTCCGTCCTTACCTGTGTTTTTTCCTACCTTAGGATGGTTCTGAAATTTTCTCAAAAATTTACATTGAGAAAATTTTTTTAAAATACTTTTTTTTGTAAGTTTGATTTTTTAGGATTTTCGAATTCCCGCGCAAAGAGCGAGAGTGGAAAAATGATAAAACTGGCAAATTGTTCCGAAATCGACCCGCTCTGTCCTCACTCGCGCTTTTTTCTACTCCTTCCATTTCGATCCTAAAATTTTTTATAAATTCGCATCAAAATAAAACTTTTAAATTTAGAAGTTTTCATGGCAATAAAGTTGTTTATTTTTTTTAATATAATAACCAATCCTAAAAATTTATAAATTCACGTCGAAAAAAGTTTTAATTTTTATAATAAAGTTTTTTAAAATTATTAATCCTAAAATTTTTAATTTTTATAATAGTTTTTTAAAATTATTAATATTTTCTAAAATTCGCGTCGAGAAAAATTTCAAAGTTTTTTTATAATAAAGTTGTTTATTTTTAAAATTATGAATTTTAAAATTTTCAAAAATTTAAAAATTTACAATTTATGTAATAATAAAGAAATCAATATATTTGTTTATTTACTTTTCGTGAGATTAAAACAAGTTGCCCAGAGGTCTTGCCGAAAATCGGGAGCAGCGAAATTTGGCATTTGACGAAAAATATTGTCGAAATTTATTCGTTTTTATTTTTTTCAAAAACAAAAATTCAAATTTTTTTGATTTTTGCCACTTTTTTGTTTTCAATATTTTTACCAAATTTCGAATTTTGAAATATAGCAAAACTGAGACTCATCTGAAAGACTCCCGCGGGATAACTTGGACACATCCAGGACTAGTTGGAGTCTTTGGAGAAGCCGCCAGGGAACAAGCTGATAGACCGAAGAACTCAAGTTCAATGAGATCCCACTCGAGTCACACCAACTGCGCGGCTTATTTTTCATCATTCATATTCCTCAACTGTCATGCACTTTTGTTCTTGTCCAGTATCTTTCTGAATGGGATTTATTTTCGAGGAAATCCTTGATTAATTTGGACCGTATTGTCAAAATAAAAAAGTGTTGTTTCACAATTGTCTCGACACGAATTTTCGGGATTTAAAGTTTTAAAATTTTTAATTTTAGAAATTTCAAAAATATGAAATTTCACGAAATTTTAAAAGTCCTCGTTGGATTCTGGAAGGCTTCAGAATTTTTAAATTCTTGGAAATTTTAAATTTGATTCTGAAAATTCCAATGGAACTCTAGACAGTTCTGGAAAGTTTTTGTTAGATTCTGGAAGATTCTAGAAACCAAAAAATTTTCTGAGGTTTTAGAAAATTTAAGGAATTCTAAAATTTCGTAAAAATTTCTAGAATTTTCTGAAAATCTAAATTTCAGAAGTCTTCAAAAAATTTCAAATTCTAGAAAATTCTGAAAAGTTTTTACATTTAAGAAGTGTTTAAATTTTAAAAACTTATAAAGTTCTAAAAACTTATAAAGTTCTAAAAATCCTAAAAAGTTTCTACAAAGTCCTAGCAGGGACTTTCGCGGTAGGAGCTCGTATTCGATTTCGCCTCGTTTCTAAAATTGATTACCTAAGCCAGATCGAAAGTCTAATGTTTATGTAGCTGCTTAAGGTAAACCTTGATGAACTCAGAACCGTGTTTCATTAGAAAACCTCGCGAAAGGATTACTTTTGTTGAAAATTCTCCATTTTTGAATTTTTTCATTTTAAAATGATTTTTTTGAATTTTGTTGATTCATTTATTTTTTCCCATTTTTGTTCGAAAATGTCAATTCTCACATTTCCGAAAAAATTCAAATTTTTGCACACCTGAAAACTAATTACGGTATTTTCCAGATTTCAATGATGAATAAATTTTGTGATTTTAAAAGAAATTAATTTTCCGGAAACATGGCAAATGTTCAGCAAAAAGGTATCCAGACTTCAGTCGATCCTGCCTGGGGTTACGGGTCCCCGATGGAGCCGATTCCCGAAGAAGACGATCACGAGACAGTCGGATCCACCACAAACGTCAGTAGAACATCCCAATCACCGATGAAGAAAGTTATTTCTGAATCTGGAAAAAGGACTATCGAACAAAAACAGCGGACCAGAGAAGTTTATACTTCAGAACAGGTGGATACACTTGTCAGGTTAGTCATTTCAGAAATAAAAAATTTCCTGTTACCATATGCACAAATTAGGGAAAGTAGTTTTATTCTTCTATGAACAGTAATAATACGAAGAATAACACCTCATAATATTGCAAGAATTAAGATGAATATCCTTGCAAAGTAATTTCGACGCAGATTTCTGAAAATTTTAAAATTAAATCAACTTACGTGACAATTTTGGTTTTATACGCTTATTTCGTAATTTCGAAATCAACGGTTTGGAATTATTCTGCCTTCATAGATCTAGAAACTTCCGGATTGCGATTACCTAAAATATAAACCTTCTGTCCACCTCCATACATTAACGATTATATATCAAAATATTAATAAACATCATAAATATTATAACTGACGCAGCTGTTTTTGGATACGATAGTACAGTTAATTTACGAGCAGGATTTTCCATTCCGGGGCTTTATGGAAGATGAAGAGATAGAAATATGTAGAATATAAATAATATATGAAAAAAAACATAAAAATTAGTGAAAAAAGTGGAAATTAATACAGCTAATTGATAAACAGGATTTTTCGTTTCGGGACTGTGTGGAAGACAAAGAAATAGATATATATATAAAATATAAATAATATATGAAAAAAATAAAAAAACAACAAACAAAAATAATTATAAAAATGGAATTGAGACAACTCTCTCTCAAATACAGTACATTCATAGATATTTAGGATTTTTCGTTTCGGGACCACGTGGAAAACAGGGAAGTAGAACTACTTAAAACAATAATAAACGAAAAAAATTTAAAAAACAATATAATTGAAAATTTTTTTCAACTACAGTACATTAATTGGTATTCAGGATTTTTCGTTTCGGGATCATGTTCTTTGAATCGGTCGCGTTTTAGCAGTGTTAATTGTTCCACATCAATTAGGAACACGTCAATGTCGAAAAAATGGACAAATTTTTTGAAGAATTTTTTCATTGCGCGACCACAAAAAAAAAAGAAAAAAGGGTCAATTGGGTCTTTTCGTTGTTTCACGATGGTCTTTGTCGAAAACAAATCGAAAATTTAGAAATATGAGTAAAAAAAGATCGATTATGTTTTTTGATTTTTTCCATATGTTTTTTAATTTTTAAAGAAAATCTGGTTTTGGATTAATGATAGAAGTAATTTATTTTTTGAGTTAAAAGTAGGATTTTTGGTTTTAGAAATCTCTCGATAAAAAAGCTAATCTCGGCCATAAATCTCGTCCGCGTCGAGAACTATTATAACAACGGTTTTTTTGGACTGTCTGGTGATCCTTTGACATATTTTTTTTCATTAAGAGGATAAAATATTTGAATAATTATTGTTAAAAATCAAATAATTTTGGAATTTTATATTTTTGTATATTTTCAAAAATAATTTTCTTAAAAAACTTAATTTTTAATAAAAAATGAAATATTTAAATAATTATTTTTAAAAAATCAAATAATTTTGGAATTTTATATTTTTAAATATTTTCAAAAATAATTTCTTTAAAAAACTTAATTTTTATAAAAAAAATGAAATATTTAAATAATTATTTTTAAAAATCAAATAATTTTAAAATTTCTATTTTTATATATTTTTGAAAATTATTTTTTTTATTAAAAAAATGAAATATTTAAATAATTATTTTTAAAAATTAAGTAATTTTAGAATTATTAATTTCATAATTCATTAAAAAACAATTTTTTTAAAACTTAAATTTATGCATCTTTTGGTTTAATTTTTTGTATTTTTATTTAGATGATAAAATATTTAAATAATTCCCCACAGGCAATTGTGTAATTTTTGTTTACTGAGATCAGAAATCTCGTTTCATACGTCATCGATAAATATCAACATTTTTTCGAAAATAAATTTGTTGATTTGTCGGCATGTATTTTTCTGTTTTTATTTTGATGAAGAAATATTTAATTGATTCCTCGTGAAAACCTAAACAACCTTTGTTCAGACTGCAGATTTCAGTTTTATATACAGTTAAAAATAATAATTTTTTTATATTTTTTATATTTTTTATATTTTAAAGATTTTTTATATTTTTTGATATATATTTTTTCCGTTTTTATTTAGAAGCCAGAATAGGGATCTATGAAGAGCAAAACAACTGTTATTCGCTTAGATTAGAGATTCTATGTTAATATGTCATCGAGAACCATGATAACAGTGATTTTTTGGAATAAATTTGCATATTGTTTAAAATACTTTTTTTGTTTTCATATAAGTGATAAGTTATTTAATTAATTATATATAGATGACTAGACAACTGTTATTTACTTAGATTAAAGATTTTTTTCTTATACATTGTCGAGAACCATGATAACAGTGATTTTTTTGGAATAAATTTGCATATTGTTTAAATCACTTTTTTGTTTTCATATAGATGGTATTTAATTAGTTATTTTCACATGACTAAATAATCATTATTTACTTAATCCATAGGTTATAGTCATATATATTGCCAAAAACGACAATAAAAAAAATTTTTGAAGACAAATTTACATATTTTTATGCACCTTTGTCATTTTTACGTGGATTATATTTAATTGCTTACCCATGGGCAATTAAGCAATCAATATTTACTTTACTAAGGATTATATATCTATACATCACTAAAAACGACAATGAAAAAAATTTTTGAAGACAAATTTACATATTTTTATGCACTTTTGTCGTTTTTACGTGGATAATATTTAACTATCAATCTACATACGATTGAGTAGTTGTTATTTACTTTATTAAAAATTCTATATCTATACATCACTAAAAACGATAATGAAAAAAATTTTTGAAGACAAATTTACATATTTTTATGCACTTTTGTCGTTTTTACGTGGATGATATTTAACTATCCATCTACATACGATTGAGTAGTTGTTATTTACTTTATTAAAAATTCTATATTTATACATCACTAAAAACGATAATGAAAAAAATTTTTGAAGACAAATTTACATATTTTTTATGCACTTTTGTCGTTTTTACGTGGATGGTGAGATATTTAGTCTTCTATTGATAGCTAGCTAAGTAATCAATGTTTACTTTGACTGTAAATTCTAGTTTTGTACGTCATCAATAACTATGATAACAGTAGTTTTTTGGAATAAGTTTGCTTATCCTTTGACACACCTTTCTCCTTCGCTGAGATGACAGAACACTTGGCTAGTTGCCCACGAGCACCTGGACCCTTGTTTGCTTAGACAACAGATTTCTATTCCAATAATACTCTTTCGTGGTTTACTAATCTAATAGGTCTGGCGTTTTTCGACCTTTACGGAAAACATGAATAAAATTTTCCGATTTTATTTTTAAAAAAACTAGATTTTTAATTTTATTTTAAAGAAATTTTTGATTTTATTAAAAAAAATTTTTAATTTTTGATTTAATTTTAAAAAAATTTTTGATTTTATTTAAAAAAATTTAATTTTTCTGTTTTATTTAAAAAAAAACTAAATTTTTTAAATTTTTTTTGATTTTATTTAAAAATAAATTTTATTTTATTTAAAAAAATTAAATTTTTCTGTTTTATTTAAAAAAAAAACTAAATTTTTTTTTGATTTTATTTAAAAATAAATTTTTATTAATTTCGATTTTTTTCATGAGAAATTTTTTAATCATATTTCTCATTCTTGATCGTAAAATTCCAAAGTACCAGTGATCGGATAATGTATGCTTGTTATCAGCTTCTTGAAAGTAAACATTATTTCTCCGAAGAAAATCATTTCTGTTTTGGTTTTTATTCAATCAAGATCTCAATCGAACACTCGAGAATTGAGTTTTTCGGAGTTGTTTTAAAATTTTTTGATTTTTTGAATATTTTAAAATTTTAGAATTTTTCGATTTTTTAATTTTTTAAATTTTCTTAATATTTTAGAATTTTTTGAATATTTTAGAATTTTTTGATTTTTTGAATATTTTAAAATTTTAGAATTTTTTGATTTTTTAATTTTCTTAATATTTTAGAATTTTTTGAATATTTTAGAATTTTTTGAATAATTTCATAAAATTTTTGATCCCTGAGGCTGTTGTATCTTGTGTAGTCTGATCTAAAAGTTCTTAAATTTAAGGAAAAAATAATCTTTAAATATTAACTAGGAAATCTTAGAATTACGAAACAATGCCTGCGAAAAATCAAAAATGTCACGTAGACTAGTTTCTAAAAAGTTCTAGAAATTCGTGTCAGGACAATTTCGTAATAATAGTCGTTTTTGAAATTTTAAAGTAGTTTAATCATGATTGTGGATTTGCATAATTATATAAAAACTTATTTTTTTAGTTTCGACTGAAAAATTATACAAATTTGTATCTGGAATATTTCGTAATAATAAGCATTTTTTACTTTTTTTAATCGTCCGATTATGACTATATTTGCATAATTGTGTAAAACCTCATTTTTTCTTTTTGGTCTCAACTAGAAAGTTATAAAAATTCGTGTCAGGACAATTTCATAATAATAGTCATTTTCGAAATTTTAAAGTAGTTCAATCATGACTGCATTTGCATAATTATATAAAAACTTATTTTCCTCGATCTCGACTGGAAAATTATAAAAATCGTCTTGAGACTATTTAAAAAAAATAACTTTTGAAGTTTTACAATTGTATAATTTTCAGCACTGTTCCGAAAGAAGTCGTGCCTGATTCCTGGAATCAGTTTTCAGAAGAACAAATCGTCGTAGATCCAGAGTAAGATTTAAATTTTAAAATTAAAATTAAAATAAAAAAAAACTTTATTTTTTTAAATTTCTAACTTAAAATTTTTTTATCGATTTTTAAATTCTAAAAAAAATAAATTAAAAATTTCTAAAGAATTAAATTTTTTTTTTCAGAATTTTAAATTTAAAGTTCATTTTTTTTTTTAAATTTTATTTTTTTTAAATTTTATTTTTTTTAATTTTAGAATGGCCTCGACTTACATCACCGAGAACCTTGCTGGACCTGCTTCCGCCAGAGGGACGACTTATTCTTACACTTACGAATCCCACGTGGATGATCCTGAAATCAGGCCAATCGAAGAATATTCTACGCATATTTCTGACGTCACTGGTGATGATATTGAACGACATTCTACACAGACCCAGAAAGTCACTCGGGTAACTAAAATAACAACCACCAGGTCTGTGAGACAGGTCCCGGTGAATCCGAACGACATTTTCTTCGACGCCGACGGCAATCCGGTCGTGAACGGATACGCCGTCCAAAGCGGCACTTATCCCGACGACGGATTGGGGATTGACTTGAGTAAAACTTACATAAGTGAACATGAGGAATACAATTCCCCTTCAAGTTCCGCAATTGCCAGACATCCGCCCTTAGGGTACGATAGGCATTTCATCCCGAGTTCTCCAGGAGTGCCTCAGGTGATAGACATCGACTCTCAGGAAGTTTCCCTAGCTTGGCTTAGACCGGATTCAGACGGCACTGCCGGACCTGTCGTCGGGTACAGGGTAAGGTTTTTTGGAAAATTAGAAATTTAAAAAAAATTAAAATTAAAAAAAAAATTAGAAATTTAAAAAAAATGAAAATTTAAAAAATATAAATTTTAAATTTAAAAAATTAAAATTCTAGAAATTAAAATTAGAAAAAAATAAAAATTTTAAATTTAAATAAAAGTAAAAATTCTAAAAATTTTAAAATTTTAAAATAAAAATTTTAGAAATTTAAAAAAAAAATTAAATTTTTCAAAAATAATTTTGTAATTTCAAAAGTATTTTATAAATAATTTTATAAAACTGTGAAAAAGAATCATTTTATAAAAAAATCTGAAATATGACTTTATAAAAATTTTTTAGGTTGAATTTCGTCATGGACCTGCCGAAGAATGGGAACCTGCTCATGACGATTTACTTCTACAAACAGAATGCAGAAGTAAGTTTAAATTTAAAAATGTTTTTAAATCGAAATTTTGTTTTAAAATTTAAAATAATTGAAAAATCGAAATTTTATTTAAAAATCGAAATTTATTTTAAAATTGTTTAAAAATCAAAATTTTGCTTAAAAGTTTTAATTTTATATAAAAATTTACTTATAAATTATCTAAAAATTAATTTTAAAATTTAAAATTAAAAATTAAATAGTTCATTGACTGGGTTATTAAGTACAAAAAAATGGTTTTAATAGGAGATCAAGATAATCCACTACTTGAGTGATTTTTTTATTGATAGTCTGGTTTTCGAAGCGTGAATGGACCATAGAGCCTTACATCGACGTCTACTTTCGATTCGTCCTCAGCGGCTTGCGCAAAGCAATTGACTGCATTCGTTTTTTGCAAAAATTCAATTTCCATAAAAATAAAATTCCTTAATTTTTACCTTCCAAAAATTAGTAAAAAAATTATTTAAATTTTCAAAATTATTTAAATTTTTTAATTTTCAAAAATATTTAAATTTTTTAATTTTCAAAAATATTTAAAATTATTTTGGAAAATAATTTGACCGAATTTGGAGTATTCTCATTATTTCGATCGATGTCTGTAAAATTCTTTGAGAAATTTTCGAAAATTTCTGAATCATCGAAAAACATTTTTTAAATTTTCATTTTCCATGATATTCAAGAATCGTCATTTTCCCTTTTTTCATTCAAGTTGTGAACAAACTGTATTATTTTTGGAATTTCACATTGTCGAGGGAAACGAAAGAAGGGATTGACGTCTGTCTTTTTTGCTTTTGTTGTTGGAACCGCGATATCGACCTTCCTCGGAAAATATTTTATCTATTCCTGAATTCTAGCACCTGAATGAGACTTCACGAAAACAGAAAGGAGATTTTTGAACGTCTTGATGAACTTGGGCGTCTTCGAGAACGGATAGTGTACGAAAAAGAAATAATTGAAAGAGAAATTTGTTCTGATGGTAAGTTTCCAAGGATTGAGTATTTAAGTGTTTTATTGAATCTTGCTTTTTTTTCTGATAGCGCAGTGGTCAGTGCGAATGACTGCCACTCGCGAGACTCAAGTTCGATTCTTCAAATTCACTTTACCAAAGTTGACGATCAAAGTTCGAAATCGAAATCTAGATTTTTCGCGTTAAGAGAATACTCTTTTTTAATTTTGAGAATCTATGTTGTTTTAAATTGATAAAACTTTGTTTGAATTTTTTGAATCAAAAATTGTACTTTAGCGAGAAAAGTTTGAATTTCGACTGTCAACTTTAACAAAAATGAAGTTCTGGTTGAAGATCTATCTTTTTGATCAGAAATAATGAAAAATAAAACCTAAATTTAAAAAGTTAGTTTCTAGAAATTTTCTTTTAGCACTTTAATGGCTAGTACTCTTGACTGCCATTCGTGAGATCCGAATCTGATTCTTGGTTAAAGATTCACTTTTTTATCAGAAAATGCACATAATGAGAATTTAATTAGGGAAATTTAATTGTTAGATTTTTTATCAGAAAATGTATATAATGAGAATTTAATTATGAGAATTTAATGAGTAAGTCCTTTTTTTCTTGGTAGCTTAGTGGTCAGTGCTTTTGGCTGTCGTTCGTGAGACCCGAGTTCGATGCCCGGCCGAGTAGCCTTGGCCTTGAGATCTCACGAGAAGGCGGTCATTAAAGGGACATGCTCCATTAACATATCCCCGAGTGAATACTGCCTCAGGCGGGATGAACTATAAGTAGTCGGAGTTCTCGTATGAGCTTTCGAGTTCCACTTCCGATGTTTATTATTGGTTCTGCGCAAATTAGGTACAAGCTCGACTGGTCTTCATCCAAGACGGAATAATGCCCCTCCCGAGGTCTCGATAATCTTATTTCTCTCGTTTTCGCCTTATGCAAGGTTATTTGGTGACACTCGAAAATGAGTGTCTTTCAATGTCCGTCTTTTGCCTGCGCGAGTGTCATTTTGCTGTTATGCAATTGAATCTTCCATTTCTATAAATTTTATCCAATTCAATCAACTATGTATATAAAGTCCTGTTTTAATTTCTATTTGGTCATGAGTTTTCGTTAAGTGATCTCGGCTTCCTTTTTCAGAGGTCGCAATTCAATAACAGGCTCTAGAATCTTCGAAAATCTCATGAAAGATTCTTGAATCTTCTTAAAATTTATATAGAAGGTTCTAAAATCTTCGAAAATCTCATGAAGAATTCTGGAATCCTTCTAAAATCGATGTAGGAGGATCCAGAATCTTCGAAAATCTCATGAAACTTTTTGGAATCTTCTTAAAATTTATATACAAGGTTCCAGAATCTTCAACAATCTCATAGAGGATTCTGGAATCTTTTTATAGTTCACGTGGAAGGTTTTAGGACTTCATAAAGTGCTTTTAGAATCTTCAAAAATCTCACGGAAGCTTCGAAACTTTCTTTAAAATTTCTAGTGTTTCAGAATCCAGTGAAATTTTAAATTTTAAACAATTTTTAGAATTTTATGAAATTAAAGAAAAGTTTCTTAAATTCTAAATCTTTCTAAAATCTTACAAAACTTTTTGAATATAATGAAAAAATTTTTATTTTAATTAAAATTCAAAATTATAAATTTTAAAAAATATTTTTTTTAAAACTTTTTAAAATATTTTTGATTTTTGACAATTGACCATTCAAATGGGAAAACTGGCAGAAATTCTGGTCAATTTCATCTATGCCAACAACTTTCGCGTGTTCGGCTGAGCGGATAATTCATTCCAACAGATTGTCAAACAATCGGAGGAAATACGGACACGAAAGTGAATTTGGAACGATCGCTGACCGCGAAGACGACCGCGTGAATATATTTGTACAAAATTTTTTCTAGTTTTTTAAAAGAAAATTCGGATTTTTTAAGTTATTTATTTTTTATCAAAATTCAGAAAATCTGAAATTAAAGTCAAAAGTCAAAATTCGGAGTCAAAATCGAACTTTCAGATCGAAGTTGAAGTCCAAATTTAAGTTGAAAGTTGAATTTCGAAAGCGAAATTTGAAGTCAAAGTTGAAAGTCAAAATTCGGGGTCAAAATCGAACTTTCAGATCGAAGTTGGACGTCGAAATCAAAGTTCAAAGTTGAAGTCAAAGTTCAAAGTTGAAGTCAAAATTTGAAGTCGAATTTCGAAATCGACTTCGAACTTTGAAATCAAAGTTGAACATCGAAGTCAAAGTTCAAAGTTGAATTTCGAAATTGAAGTCGAATTTAAAGTTCAAAATTGAATTTCGAAATCGACTTCGAAGTTCAAAATTAAAATTTGTTTAATTTCGAAGTTCAAAATTAAAATTTAAGTTCGAATTTTCTCGTTGAAACAACATTTATAAACTTTTTTTTCGATAATTTGTTTTTTTTGAATTTAAAGTTGGAATTTTTTGAATTTTTAAAATCTAAAATTATTTTTGCACGAAAAGTTCGAAATTTTGACTTCCAACTTTAATTCTTAACTTTGAAAAACCAGAATTCAGATTTTTATTTTCCTTTATCGTGACCATGAATCAGAAGTAATTTTCTGACTTATCTGATCGAGAAATTCCCTAATCGTATTATATCCGGTCAAGCAAGAAAACTTAAATTACGATGGTACTTGCCCCCTGCTGACCTTTTTGTCGGCCAGTTTTTCCTTCGATCGTCGTTCTATTTTTGTACACAAAACCGAAGAATCACTTGTCGGCACTTTTGGCCATTTTTTCCATTTTCGCACTTGACATTGTTCTTTCTTCTAAAAAATCTCATTTTTGATTTTCTTTTTTCTTTAAAAAAGTATTATAATTTTTAAAAAACGATGGATATTTTTTGGAATTTTTGCGCAAAAATAAAAAGATAAAAATTTATTCGATTTTTTAAATTTTTTCAATAATATATTTTTTAAATTTTCTATAATAATATAATTTTTTTCAATAATATATTTTATTTTATTTTTTTATATTAATGTAATTTTTAAAATTTTCTATAATATATTTTATTTTTAAAATTTTTTATAATATATTTTATTTTTTTAATTTTCAATAATATATTTTTATTTTTTTATATTAATGTAATTTTTAAAATTTTCTATAATATATTTTATTTTTTTAATTTTCAATAATATATTTTATTTTTTAAATTTTCAATAATATATTTTAATTTTTTTATATTAATGTAATTTTTTAAATTTTCTATAATAATATATCTTTAATTTTTTTTCTATAATAATGTTTTTTAATTTTTTTATATTAATATGAATTTTTAAATTTTCTATAATATGTTTTTTTAATTTTTTTCAATAATATTAATTTTTAAAATTTTTCACAATAATATTAATTTTTAAAATTATCTATTTTAATATATTTTATTTTAATTTTTTTGTATTAATATGAATTTTTGCATTTTTTAAATTTGTTTGAAAAAATGAAAAAAGTAATAAATTTGGCAATTCATATAAAATTGACTCGTCTTTTTTCTTTCTTATCTGAAGTCTTAGAAACTCCGAAAATTCGTGTCGAGAGAATTCCGCAAAAATTTTTTATTTTTATTTTTATAATAGTATCATTTAATTGAATCTTGATTGCTTTCCAGTTTCAGCGAATTTGCTTAAAATTACTTTTTTGTAATGATAATTTTCTGCTTTAATTAAAAGTAGAAAAATGTTGGACAGTTTACAAGTTTTCCCAGTCGGTAGGATTTTAAAAAAAAATAAAAAATAAAAAACTAAATAAATTTGTTTAAAAAAATAAAAAATAAAAAACTAAATAAATTTGTTTAAAAAAATAAAAAATAAAAAACTAAATAAATTTGTTTAAAAAAATAAAAAATAAAAAACTAAATAAATTTGTTTAAAAAAATAAAAAATAAAAAATAAAATAAATTTATTTAAAAAAATTAAAAAATTTTAAATAATTTTTATTTGAAAAAAAAATAAAAAACTAAATAAATTTAAATTTTTTTTAATATTAAATAATTTAAATTTCTAATTTTTTAAATAAATAATTTTTAATTTTTTTTAAATAAATAATTTAAATTTTTTTTTAAATAAATATTTTTAATTTTTTTAATTGAATAATTTTACAGTAACGAACCTCGATCCGTTGTCCGAGTACCAGTTCCGAGTCTTGGCAGCCAATTCTGCTGGATTTGGGTTACCTTCCAACAGTACTCCGCCGATCCAGTTGAGACCAAAATATGACTTGCCATCAAAGAACGGTAAGTTTGATTTTCCTCTTGATGTTCCGAGGAAAGATTGCTGGGAACAGATAAAATCGTGTCTGCTCAGTCAGTTTTTTCTTTCCTAGTGTTATTCACCTCCACAAAAGTCGATTTTTCACTTAAAAACGTTTATTTTTCGGAAAATTTTCACTTTTTTAAAATATAAAATTTATTTTTTAATAGTTTTAGAAATTTATAAGTTTTTAAAATTGAATAAAAATTAAAAATTCGCTTCGGGACCATTTTTAAAAAATTAATTTTTATAATAATTTTCGAAACTTTTTAAAATTATTTAAAATTTAAAAATTTCAGAATTCAAAAAATTTTAAAAAATTTAATTTTTAGAATTCTCTGAAATTAAATAATTTTAAAATTATTTGAAATTTCAGAATTCAAAAAATAATAAAAAATTTAAAAAAAATTAATTTTTAATTTTTATAATAATTTTTGAAAATTCGATTTTGAATGTTAAATTTAAAATTTTTTTGAAATTTCGAGAAAATTGAATATAAAACATGATTTATTAATGAGATGCCGGACTTGAGTTTATTTGAGACGTCTTTATTTGTCTTTTCTAAAACGACAAATTTTCGAAGAAACCAAATTTTCAAAAATAATTTTATTTTTTCAAAAATTTTAAAATAATTTATTTTTTCGAAGATTTTTTAAAATAAATTAATTTTTTTTAAAAGTTTTAAAATAATTTATTTTTTCGAAGATTTTTTAAAATAAATTTATTTTTTCAAAAATTTTAAAATAATTTATTTTTTCGAAGATTTTTTAAAATAAATTTATTTTTTTAAAGTTTTAAAATAAATTTATTTTTTCAAAGATTTTTTAAAATAAATTAATTTTTTTAAAGATTTTTTAAAATAACTATTTTTTTTTAAATTCTTAAATAACTTTATTTTTCAAAAAATTTTAAAATAAATTTATTTTTTTTAAATTTTAAAAATATTTTTTTCAGGTTTTTCAGCCCCTATCAACCCTGCCGTCGTCGCTGTCGAGGGTGATCGGTGTACTGTAGAGTGGCAACCTCCGATTTCCCACGGCACTGTCCCGATTACTGGTTACATTGTATGTTTTTAAATTTGTTATGAATTTTAAAATTAAAAAAATAAGAATTTAAAGAAATTTAAAATATTTTTTTTCGAAATTGATGCAAAATTAAATTTTGAAAAAATTAAATCGATCTGTGTGAATTTTGCAAGCAAACTGCGAATTTTAATGTTGACTGTTTTGTAAATTTTGGGACTGGGAATTTTCAGAATTTTCTAGAACCTTCCAAAATTAAAGAAATTTGAAATTTTTTACATTAAAAATTTTTTTGGAATTTTCCAAAATTAAAGAAATAAAAAATTTTTTAAATTTTTCAGAATTTTTTAAAATTAAAGAAACTTGGAATGAAAAAAATTTTGAAAATAAAGTAAAATTTTCTAATGAGAATTTACTTTTTTGAAAATAAAAATTATTTTTGAAATAAAATTTTTAACGAAAATTTTAGATTGAATACCGTGTTGCTGGATCCTCCAATTGGGTCCTGTCAAATGATTACCCTGTTCCTGGATACAGATACGACGTGACTAATCTGAGGCCGAACGGCGAATACGAATTCCGAGTTCTCGCGAGATTCGAGGACGGCACCATGTCGGAACCCAGTTACTCCACTGGATTTTTGAAAATTAAACCTAATGTTCCCATGAGATCACAACATAAATTCAATCCTGATTTGATCCCTCCTGGACAGCCCCAGGTCCTGGAGACTGATTCCACCTGGGTCCAGCTCCATTGGTCGACTTCGTCTTCTGCTGACAGGGTTACGGTATCGTATGTGGTTGAAATGAGGGAAATCGGAGACCCGACGTGGTACACCGCAACCACCACCCCGATCGCCGTCAACGAACTCATCATAGAAAATCTTCATTCTGATTCTACTTATGAATTCAGGGTGTCTACCGTAGGCCCGGACGGGTCCCAATCCGAACCGGGAGAAACCTCCGACGTCATCAGACTTCGACCGATTCTCAGACCTGGCAGTCACGCCAAAAAGGTTCCAGACAGACCTTCGGCTCCAGAATATCTAGATTTCGACGGCGGAAGCAATGTGACATTGTGCTGGATGCCGGCCAAAAGTACCCTACCCGTGGAAGGTTACGAAGTCGAATTTCTGGATTTTCAACAAGATGCCACTCAATGGTTCAAAGTCACGGATAAACTTGTTTATTCTTGCAAAACAACAGTAGGATATCTCATCCATGGACATCAATATCAATTCAGAATCATTGCAAAAAACGCTGTCGGATATTCCGAGCCTTCTGATCCGTCACCTCCAATCACCATCGGGAAATCCATTCGAAAAGGTAATTTTTGAAGGTTTTTATATAAATAACAATTATAATTAAATAAAATTGGATGTGTGATTTTTTGAATTTCCGCGAAAAAATGGAAAATTTGGTAACTGATTACGAAATCAACTTTTTTGAAGTGATTTTAAAAGTATTCGAAAAAGTCCATGTCGATATAACTTTGAAAAACGTTTATTTTTGATTTTTTCATAATAATAATTTTTGAATTCCCGCGCGAAGAGCGAGAGAAAGTGAAAAGTAGAAAAATGGCAAATCTGGTAATTTTAAGAATCGACTCGCGTTGTTTTCTTTTTTACCTAAATTTTTAATTCTCTAGAAATTTGCATAAAGTAATTTTGAAAAAACTTTTTTTTAATTTCCGCAATATTATGATTTATTTTCATATTTTAGTTGAAGAAAATAGAATTCTGAAAGAAGTCAAGTACGTGGAAGCCGAACGGTATGGAACGATAGCTTTGTTGCAAGATGAAATCGTTCGTGAATCACCCCCATTACCCGACCGGGATGACTCACCTCCCCCGATTTATCGACAACCAAACTCTGGGAATTGTAAGTTAAAAATTATAATTTTACAGACGAAAATTACCCGTTTTTATAGAGTAATTTGGAATTTTTATTTTCGGATATTTGTTAATAGTTTCATATATCGGAATTAATCCCAGAGGATTTGTAGAGGTTTATATACCCTATATATCAAAGTTCAGAAGTTTCAAGATCAATTTAGGAAAGATACAGTTCCAAAAAATTAGTTTCGAAATCATAAAATTACAAAACACTATTCCTTGACAATTAAACTTTAGACTATTTTATTTCCTAACAGCTTTCAGAAATCCCCACGCAGATAATATTGCGAAAACTTTTTGATAATTATGTGGATTTGTTAATTTTTTAAATTTCAGTGCAATGGAGAGATCCGACTTTGAAGGAAGTCATTGAGTACCTCAAAAACTCAGATCCCGAGGTCCAAAGGAATGCATCTGGTTACCTACAGCATTTGACTTTCAATGACAACATCATCAAGGAAGAAACGAGGAATCTGAATGGAATCCCGCTATTGATCAGACTTCTCGACAGCGATCAACCAGAAATCCAGAGGAATTCCTGCGGTTGTCTGAAGAACCTTGCTTTCGGAAGGGAGAACGATGAAAACAAAAAAGTCATAATGGAATGTAATGGAGTTAGAGCTCTTTCCAACGTCATCAAAGGGACTTCAGATGTCCACGTGAAAGAAGAAGCCAGTGGTGCTCTCTGGAACATTTCCTCTTGTGATGAATTGAAGGAACCTGTTCTGCATCAAGTCACAGAAGCCGTCGTTACCCATATTGTAGTCCCTGGATCCGGTTATGCCAGATCTCAACCGACAGACAGCCCCCACGGCGGAAACAAGACTCTTGCCAACGTCTTCAGAAACGGAACCGGGATCTTGAGGAATGTATCTGCCGCAAACTCGCAAGCCAGACATCTACTTAGAAAAGCACCGAATCTGATCGAAAGTTTGATTTACTTCCTTCAGATGGCAGTTGCCAAGAATCAAGTCGATTCCAGAGCGGTCGAGAACGTTGTTTGTCTTTTGAGAAATCTGAGTTACAGGTGATATATGTTTTTTGGGAAATTTACTTTAATTAATTTCATTTCAGAGTAGAGGAAGTAGTGAATCCCAAATACAACCCCAATGACCGGTCAAGAAGCCAAAGCAATAAACGGGAAAGAAGCAAATCTGTGCCATCGAGTCCCAAGGATAAAAAGAAAAAAGGATTCTTCAAGAAATCCAAAAAAGGAAAAGAAAATGTTGATTCTCGAGCTCCGTCAGGTCCTGCTCTTCTTTGGCATCCGGATACTGTCAGACTTTACTTAAGACTTTTGCAAGAATCATCGAATTCAGACACTTTGGAAGCTTCTGCTGCAGCTATTCAGAATCTGGCAGCTTGTCAATTTGAAGGATCACAACAGGTCAGGACGACAGTCAGACAAGAAAAGGGACTTTCTATTTTGACGGAATTACTAAAGGTTCAAGATGAAAAAGTACTCACAGCGGTGGCTACTGCCATGAGGAATCTAGTCTTCGATCAGGCTAATTGTGAACTTGTTGGTAGAAACGCCCTTCCGGCTTTGGTTGAAATGCTTCCAAGACCGGATGATAAAGGAAGAAATCCGAAAATCAATGACGCCACTATTGGAGCTATTTTGGGTGTGTTGTTTGAGATTGTCAAGTCTAATGTTCATTTGACGAAGAGTCTTCATGATATTGGAGGAACTGCTAGACTGAGAAAACTCGCGAAAAGTTATCCTTTATATGGCTCGAGAGTGTGTAAATATGCCAGTCAAGTTCTATTCATGATGTGGCAACATAAGGAACTTCATGATGGATTCAGAAGATCAGGATTAAAAGAAGCTGATTTCTACTCAGGACCGGCTTCTTCTCGATCTAGAGATGCTACGACTTTGTCTCGTCCGATATCCTCTCAAGGAGCTGAAAGACCGATAAATCTCAGATCAGAGAATATGGATGAAAGTGGAGAAAGTGCAGCTACGTATGCTCAATATGGAGTTCAGCAAATGACGCCAAATAGTGAAAGATCAGCAGGTTCTGGAGGTCATTATAGGTCAACAAATAATACTCCTCAACAAAATTATCAGGTGCGAGTTTTGCCAGATCAAGATAATTTTATAATTAATCCGTATAAGGAAGCACAAGCGAAAATATCCGCTAAATAGGGATTATTGTGATTAATAATATACTAATAACCACTTTTATAGTACAGGCACGCAATGTGATTCAACCGTATGTTTTCATTGCTTCTGGATGGGTGTGGTGAGGGTTGTGGTTCTCGAAATTTTGATTTGAATTCAAAGGAGTACTAGTTGGGATTTAAAAACCACGAGGTGCCGGTTAAACTCGTTTTTTTAGTTTGAAGTCGGAAAAATATTAATTTGAATATTGTTTATTAGAATCCAAAATTAGAACCTTATTAGCTCAGATTTGAAACCTTTAAAGTAATAATTTGAGCCTTGTTTTTTGGATTCGAAATTGTTTTTGAATTAAAACTCCTTTGAAAATTGGAAATTTTGAAGATCTGCAACTTTGATTATTGTGATTGTTGTGATCTTTTTTCCTTTTCTACTTAACTTTACATGTTCCTTTCAGACTTCTGGAGAACCCCTCTATGCATCTGTGAACAAACGTAACGGTTTCCGAAGAGGCTCCATTGGAGGTGATAGCTGGGTATAGATTTTCATTTTGAACTCATCTGTAAAATTTTCTGTGTGCAATCCAGTTATCCGTTAAAATTACTACTTTTTTATTGATTTCAAAACTGCCAAGCTCATCCGATTTTTGCCGTTTTTTGATATACTTAATTGAAGCCTAATGTTGGATGTACAAATATGGTTTCCTAAATATTGTTCTTATTTTAAGAGTGCTTTTAAATTTAAGCCTTGGAGAATTTTGTTGAATATAAATGTTATTTCAAAATAAAATAAGATAATAATCCTTGAATGAACAACTACATTATGAAAATTAAAAATAAATTTGACGAAATTTTCTCGACATGAATTTCAGGAAAATTATATTATTGTGTAAAATTAAGTTTTTGAAATGTTGTCTTGAAACGAGTTTTTAGGATTTCTTCGATTTCACAATCACTATTATTATGAAAATTACGAAATTATTTTGAAAGGAATTTTTAGGATTTTAGAATTATTATGGAAATTATAAAATTGATTTAATAAAATTTCCAGAACTTTTAGGAGATTTCAGAATCACTATTATTATGAAAATCAAAGATGAAAATTACGAAATTGTTTTGAAACGAATTTTTAGGATTTCAGAATTATTATTATCATGGAATTTGAAAATGAAAATTACGAAATTGATTTAATAAAAATTTCCAGAACTTTTAGGAGATTTCAGAATCACTATTATTATGAAAATCAAAGATGAAAATTACAAAATTGATTTAATGACAATTTTCAAAATTTTCAGGAGATTTCAGAATCACTATTATTATGAAAATTACGAAATTATTTCGAAACAAATTTTTAGGATTTTAGAATTATTATTATCATGAAATTTGAAAATGGAAATTACGAAATTGATTTAATAAAAATTTCCAGGATTTTTAGGAGATTTCAGAATCACTATTATTGTGAAAATTACTGCAATATTGTCTTGACAAGAATTTTGGGAATATTTTAATATTTTGATAATTAAAAATAAGCTTTTATGGAATTTTCTCAACGTGAATTTTGAGAATTTGAAAAAATCTAATTTTAAAAATTATTTTTAAATTTTCAATGGATTTTAAAGCTTTCATTAAAGAAAAATTCAAAAAAAATAAAAAAATAAAGATATTTTTAAAAATTGTTTGAAATAAAAAAATCCAAAAAATAAAGTTATTTTTAAAAATTGTTTGAAATAAAAAAATTTAAAAAATAAAGATATTTTTAAAAATTGATAAAAATAGCAAAATCCAAAAAATAAAGATATTTTTAAAAATTGCTTGAAATAAAAAAATTTAAAAAATAAAGATATTTTTAAAAATTGATAAAAATAGCAAAATCCAAAAAATAAAGATATTTTTAAAAATTGCTTGAAATAAAAAAATTTAAAAAATAAAGATATTTTTAAAAATTGGTTAAAATAAAAAAATTTAAAAAATAAAGATATTTTTAAAAATTGTTTGAAATAGAAAAATTTGACCGCGTCGTCGTCACTATGGAAACTGATTTACCAATTTTGCCATTTTTAAATTGTTTTGTAGAAAATGCGACCGACTCTCGCTTGGGTCGAGAAAATTTGTGACGATGAAGATAGTGATACTGGGTAAACATTTACCTGAATTTTCGATTTTTAATTTATTAATTTTCAGAGTTAATATTCTTTTAAAATCCGGAATCATTAGCGAAACAAGCACCAGTGTAGGTGTTCACAGGTTAGTTTTTATTTTTTTCTCTAAATTTTTTGTAATTTTTTGCAATTTTTGTGATTTTTTAGTTTTTTACCTTGTTTTCCTCATTTTCCACTTTTTCCTCTCTTTTATTACCATCTTTTCCACTTCTTTTCATTTTTTTCGGATTTTCCTTTCTTTTACCACTTTTCCCTTTTTCACCATTTTTTCCTCTTTTACCACTTTCTTTTTCTGTTTTTTCCTCTTTTTCCATTTTTTCTTCTTTTTCTTTCATCTTTCACCACTTTTTCATCATTTTTTCCTCTTTTACCACCTTCTTTTTCTGTTTTTTCCATTTTTTCTCCTTTTTCTCCTTTTTCCATTTTTTCTTCTTTTTCTTTTTCTTTTTTTTTCTTTTTTCTCCTTTTTTTTCGCCTATTTTTTGTTTTTTTTTGCTTTTTACCAGTGTCAACGGGTTTTATTCGTGAATTTTACGGTCAAAAACAATCATCAGATCAACGAGAATGAATGGAATTTTTTGTCGTACTGTATTTTATAACGATAGGCAAGTACTGTCAGAAACAGAATCATTTTCAATTTCTGGATTCTGAATTGGCAGCACGCAGATGACCAGGCGACGGCGTTTTAGTTGATTTACAATTTAGCCAAAACGAAGAAAATTTGGCTTACGGTATTCTCTTTCGAAAGCATCTTCGTCTCCAGACGAACGACCGAATCTCAGAAAATTATTGGATTTTCCAAATCTCAAGAAATTCGGATCAGCTACAGTATCCGCTCTTTTTCCAAAACGGAGAAAATTAGGATCAGCGGATTTCGTGAGACGTTTGAAACTTGGCTCAGTAGATCTTCCTAAAATTAATTTTTAAATTAAAACAATTTTTTCATTAAAAATACTTTTAAAATTTTCAAATTGAGATATTTTTCAATTTTTATAAAAAATTATTTTTTTATTTTTTAAGAATTTTAAGTTTCAAACAATTTTTTAAAATTTTTATTAAAAATAACTTTTTTAAATTTTTTATTAAAAATAATTCTTTAAGTTTTTAATTTCAAATAATTTTCTGAATTTTTCCTAAAACTAATTTTTTTATTTTTAATTTCAAATAATTTTTTTTTATTTTTAATTAAAATGATTTTTTAAATTTAAAATAACTATTTTAAAAATTTAAAATAATTTTTAAAAAATTTTAAATTTAAAGTAATTTTTTTAAAATTTAAAATTTAAAACAATTTTTAAAAATTTTAAAAATTTTAAATTTAAAACAATTTTTTAAAATTTTAAAACTTTTTAATTTAAAACAATTTTTTTAATTTAAAATAATTTCTTAAAAGTTCACCGAATCTTAGAAAATTTGGTTCATTTCCGGTGGCTCTTCCGAATCTTAGGAAGTTTTGCTGAGTGTTGGAGGATTTTCCGAATCTCAAAAAGTTGTTTTGTGGAGCAGAACGTCCGAATCGCAAGAAGTTGGGATCTGAATTGCCTTTCTTACCAAATTTAAGTTGTCCTGAATACAGTAATTTACAAAAATACAGTAATCCAACTTACCAGATCTTCCGAATCTTATGAAATTTGGTTTACGTTTTTCCATATTTTTTAAACTTTCACAATCTTCTCCGAAAAATTTTTTAATTTCATTTTTTTCTTTTGGACTTAATTGATCGAAAAATTCACAAAATTCAGAATTTTCTGAAGACGAACAACAAACAGAAAAAACTTGAACAAAGCAGCTAAGCAGTAGTAGAACTGCTACCGTATGACTTGGCCTGGACATGACGAAATGTCGAAAATTCTTTTTTTTTCGGATTTTATACTGAAAAATTTTCAGACGTGATATTTTTATTTGATAAATTTCGCCATTTTTATAAAAATTAAATTAGCACATGGGCTCATCTGAATTTTTTTTCGTCAATTATTAAAAATGGAAAATTTGATTCATCAAAACAGATGCCAAATTTTCTTTTGAATTTTTATTTTTATTTTTATAAAAAATGACAAAATTTAAAAAAAACAAGATTTCAGATCCTCCAGGTCCTGCATCTACGACATCGCCTTCAAGCCCGATGGCACCCAGGTCATCCTCGCCGTGGACAACAGGGTCATGGCCTATGACCCCAACGACGGTGTCATCATCACCAACTCCAGAGGTTACTGAAATAACAATTAAAAAAATAATCAATTTTATTTCGAAATTATGTAAAAACAAAAATTTAAAATTAATTTTTTTTTCAATTTAAAAAAAATAATCAATTTTATTTCGAAATTGTCTAAAAACAAAAATTTCAAAATCCTAAAAAATTTGAAATTAAATTTTTAAAAAATTTTGAAAATTTGGAATTTTGTACAGTATCTTGGAAAATTCTAAGAATTTTTAAAGTTTTAATTTTAGACTTTTTAGAAAGTTTTTACGAAATTTTTAAAAATTTAAAATCACAAAAATTTAATCAAAAAATTCAAAAATAATTTTAATTGTTTTTTCAGCTCACAAGGAAACCGTCTATGCTCTGGATTACGCCCCAACGGGAGAACGGTATGCTTCTGGATCACAGGACAAACTTGTCATCATCTGGAACGACCAGCACGAGGGGATTCTGAAGTACTCCCACGGCGATGCTGTCCAATGTGTTGCTTTTAGTCCGATTTCTATGACTTTACTGAGTTGTGCCATGACGGATTTTGGAATGTGGTCTCAAGCGGAAAAAGAAGTCAGTAAACAAAAAGTAACAAGTAGATGTACATGTTGTGCTTGGAATTCAGATGGATCGAAATACGCCATCGGAATGTACGATGGAAGCGTTTTATTGAGGTCTGTAATGAATTCCGCCATCGGCGAAGACATTTCAAAAATAGAAAGACCTTCTGGAGAACCCATCTGTAGCGTCAGATTCGGAGCGGCGAAGCAACTTTCCAAGTAATTTTTAGTTTTTTTAAATAAAAATAACTAAATTTTAAAAACTAAAAATATTAATTTTTTCTAAAATAAAAAAAAGTAATTCTTAATTTTTTGAAATAAAAATAATTAAATTTAAAAATTAATTTTTTTAAATTTGAAACATAACTTAAATTTTTTTAAATTGGAAAAATAATTTTATTTTTTTTTAAATAAAAATGATTTTATTTTTTTAAAATAAAAATAATTTTATATTTATAAATAGAAATGATTATTTTTTTAAAATAAAAATAATTTTATTTTTCTAAATAAAAATGATTATTTTTTTAAAATAAAAATAATTTTATATTTATAAATAGAAATGATTTTATTTTAGTGCATATGTTGATGAAATTCTAGCCGTCGGAGATTGGGCTATGACAGTTGGATTCTACAGTAATACGGGCGAATCTGTAAGTTAAAAAAAAATAATTTTTTTTATTAATTTTTACAGTAATACGACTAAAATCTTCCAAAATATCCTGAAAATTTTCGGAATGAAATATTTCTAAAAATAAAATTTAATATATTTTTAAAATTTAATTTTTATAATATTTTTAAATTCTAGATAAACAGACCTGATAAACAGCTAAATTTCGTCCCTACGGCAATGGAGTATATGATTTTCAACGACGGACAATTTTTGGTCCTTGGTGGATCCAACAGACAAGTCTCGCTTCACACCAGGGACGGAACTGACTTAGGTTTGATAGCTCAACTGGACGCCTGGTGTTGGAAAGTGAAACAGCGTCCGATGTCGTCCTATGTGATCTGTGAGTTTACTGTAGAATAGAAATCAGGAATGCTGATTTTGAACTAATTCAGATTCGAAAAATTTTAAATTCAAATCAAGTTAATTCGATTTCGAAATTTGGAAAATTTGAAAATCGAAAAAATTTAGGAAACTGAAGTTGAAATAATTCAGAAATTTTTAATTCAAACTTTTGCATAAATTTAGAAAATCCAACTGTTAAAATCAAAAATTGAAGAATCTAATTCCAAAAATCGATGGATCTGAATCTGAATTTTTGAAATAACTTTGAAAAATCAAAGTCAGAATTCCAATATGTTGGATCGGGCATCTTATTCCTAATGAGAAGCGCAACCAATAGGGAGGACTTGGTCTCGAACAGATTTCCTTTGTACCGACAGAAAGCGCTTGATCTAAAACGGATTCACTTAGCATCGACAAAGAACGTTTGGTTCTCAACAGATTTCCTTTGTACCTACAGGGAGCACTTGGTCTCGAACAGATTTCCTTTGTATCGACAGAAAGCGCTTGATCTCGAACGGATTTAATTAGCACCGACAAAAGGACATACAGTTCCTCTTGGCGGAGATTGTTATAGGTGTTCGTAGCGTGTGTCAAATTCAACACAGATTTTATATTGTGCCTTAGACATCTGTTAAATAAACCTTTTCTACGATATCTATTTCATAATCGGTCTGCAGGCCATTCGAACTGAAAGATCTAACACAATATAGCTGTTAATTTCGAAAATTGACTTTTCTGTTGATGATTAATAATTCTGAGATTTCAGCTGGATGTGTTGATGGAACTTTGTCTTGTCATCAGGTGTTCTTCAGCACCGTTCACGCTCTTCATCGGGAGTACTATGCCTGCCGGGATCAGATGACAGATGTCATTGTTCAGAATCTCAGTAAAGGAACAAAAGCGAAAGTCAGATGTCACGATTTAGTCCGAAAAGTGGCCATCTACAACCAGAGAATCGCTGTTCAGTTGACAGATCGGCTTCTGATTTACCGTCAATCCGCAGGGGACAAAGACGGAGAAGATTTAGAATACAAGTTGATGGACAGAATCAATCAGTCGTTTGATTGTTCTTTGTTGGTCGTCTGTTCTCATCATCTGATTCTTTGTCACGAAAGAAGATTACTGTGCTACGATTACAAAGGTTTAAAACAACGAGAATGGCTTGTGGACAGTCTCATCCGGTACATCAGGGTCATCGGGGGGCCTCCGGGAAGAGAAGAGCTTCTAGTCGGACTTCGCAGCGGAGTTGTAAGATTTCTAAAATTTAATTTTCAAAAAAATGAAAATTTCTAAAATTTAATTTTTTTAAAAATGAAAATTTCTAAAATTTAATTTTTTAAAAAATGAAGAAATCCGTTTTTGAAGGGGTACTTTGGGGTTGCTTATGATTCTTTGGATATATATTAGTGATTTCATATATCAAAATTGACTTTAGAGGATTCATAAAAGATTATGTGTCTTGATTCAGAAGTCCCTAGATCCATCTAAGAAAGATATAGTTTCCAAATTATCTAGAATTACGAAATCGCTATCACACAAGAACGAAATTTTAAGCTACTGTAGTTTCTAAGAAGTTATAGAAATTCGCGCTGAGACTATCTCGTAAGAAAGTTTATACAGTAGAACTTGGATATAAGATACCCTTGTTATAATATATTCCGGGTTATATCATACGGTCTGAGTGTGTTTGGTTAATCTGCCTTCAAATCGATCCCAGCTATAATATATCCTTTGTTAAAGATACGCTTTCTCCGGTCCCAAATGGATATCTTATATCCAATTTCTACTGTATATGATTTCGAAAATTGGGGGAATTTTGATATATGGTTTTGAAATTTTGAAAATTTTTAATACACTAGAACTTGGATATGGGATAATCCCTCTAATATATCCTTATAACATACGCTTTCCCCGGTTCCAAGGGGGTATCTTATATCCAAGTTCTACTGTATATGATTTTTACAGTATATGAATGATTAAAAAAACCATAAAATTGCGAAATAATCATCGCTGAAACTAAACTTACTTCGTAGGTTACTGTAGTTTCTAAGATACTGTAGTTTCTAAGAAGTTGTAGAAATTCACGTTGAGATAATTCTTATTTTTATAACAATACAAGTATTAAAATATTTCAGGTAGCAAAAATCTTCGTCGATAATCCTTTCCCGATGGTGATGTGTAATCTGAGCAGTGCCATCAGATGTGTGGATATGTCTGCTTCGAAAAGAAAAATGATCACAATTGAGGAATTAGGACAATGTATCGCGATGGACACCAGAACGAAGGAAGTCCTCTGGATCGAGAGAGCAAATAACAGTGCCGTTTTCAACATGGATAACGAGGATCTGGCTTGCTTCTCCGGATCTGGAGGAGTCTTGGGAGTAAAAGCAAAGAACTTTCCCATGTCCGTCCAGCAGATTCAGGCAATTTTTACTTTATTTAAATAATTTATAAATTTTTGAAATTTCGTAAAATTTAATGTTTTAAAATTTTTAAAA
The DNA here is from genome assembly GCA_009193035.1 of Halicephalobus mephisto. NCBI lineage: Eukaryota > Metazoa > Nematoda > Chromadorea > Rhabditida > Panagrolaimidae > Halicephalobus > Halicephalobus mephisto. Next base: position 118,024 of record SWDT01000157.1, read on the forward strand.
TTTTGGAATTTAACAAATGGCCATGAAGTCTTCTAGAATCTCCTGAAAGATCTCTGTATTTTTCAGAGTTTTCAAAATCCAAAAAACTTTTTGAAATTATCTGAAATCAAAAATTCCAAAAATTCCAAAAAAGTTATAAAAATTATTTTTTGTAAAATTTATGTTTAATTTTTTATAATAATGTTAATCCGATTTTCAGGGTTTTGTCGTGGGATTTTTCGGGAAGAACGTCCATGCCCTCCACATGTACGTCATGAATACGGTCGAAATTGCTCTGACGAATCATCTATACCAGTACTTGGAAAAACGAATGTACAAGTAAGTTAAAAAATTTAAAAAATTAAATCCTAAAATTTCAAAAAAAATTAAATTTATAATTAAAAAAAATAATTCATAAAAATGCGAAAAAATTATGGAAATTTTTATAAAATTCTTTAGAAAATTTTTTAAATAAATTTATTAATAATATTTCTGAACAAATTATTTGTAATATTTTTATGAAATTAAAAAAATTAATTTAGGAAGTTTTTGAAGAATTAATTTATGAAATTTAAAAGAAATTAATTTATAAAATTTAAAAAAAAATAATTTATAAAAAATTTAAAAAAAAAAATTTATAAAAATTTAAAAAGAATTACTTTTGAAATTACAGGGAAGCTTACAAACTGGCTTCTTTGGGAGTGACTGAATCTGACTGGAAGGCCTTCGGAATCCAGGCTTTGGAGGAATTGGAGTTGGAAATTGCGAAAAAATGTTTTTGCAGAATCGGAGACTGTAAAACTTTGGTTTTGATTGCCGAACTTGAGGAAATGAAACAACGAGGAGAACCTCGAGAAATGCTTCTTGCTCATGTTTATGCTTGTTTCGGGAGATTCAGAGAAGCAGCTACGTTGTTTCAGGAAAACGGATATGAACAAAGATGTCTGGATATGTTCAGCGATTTGAGGATGTTCGATCAAGCTCAAGAATTGCTGTCCAAGGCTTCATCCGAAACCCAAAGGGCTTTGTTGAGGAAAAAAGCAGACTGGGCAGAGAACTCCAATGACGTCAAAATGGCTGCTGACATGCTCATGGCCAGTGGCGATTACGACAAAGCCATATCCCTCATGATCAACAACGATTGGCTCGATATGTAAATTTTTTTAATTTTTACACACAAAAAGTACAATTTTCGGTTCAGTAAAAAATGAAAATCATCACTGTTACAATTTTCGTCACAAATGCCAAATATTCACAAAAATGTGACGATTCTACTATGTTTCGCAGTTGTTACTGAACCGAAAATCATGTTTTTTTATAAACTTTATAAAAAAATAATTTTTAGTTCAGTAAAAAAATGAAAATCGTCACTATTATTTTTTATTTTTTGTCATAAATGTCGAATATTCACAAAAATGTGACGATTCTATTACATTTCGCAGTTGTTCTAAACCGAAAATTATGTTTTTTTATAAACTTTATAAAAAATAATTTTTAGTTCAGTAAAAAAATGAAAATCGTCACTATTATTTTTTATTTTTTGTCATAAATGTCGAATATTCACAAAAATGTGACGATTCTATTACATTTCGCAATTGTTACTGAACCAAAAATTATGTTTTTTTATAAAGTTTACTAAGAAAAAATATAAATTTTAGTTCAGTAAAAAATTAAATATTATTTTAAAAATTGAAATTTTTAGGATAGTGAATGCCATGAGGAAAATGGACAGAAGCGATGTCGAAACCCTCAGGAAAATCGGGGCTTATCTGGCCAGTAAACAAGAATTTACTTTAGCTTCTCGTCTGTTTCAATCTTTAAATGATTACAAGGCGATTTTACAGATGCATATTGCGGCAGAACATTGGGAAGATGTAAATTTTTAAAAATCTAAAAAATAAAATAAATTTTTTTAGGCTTTTGTTTTGGGTCGAAGACATCCTGAACTTGCTAGAGAAGTTTATCTTCCTTATGCCCGATGGCTAGCTGAACGAGACCGATTCGAAGAAGCCCAGAGGGCCTACCACGAAGCCGGCATGGACGAAGAAGCCTTCCACGTTCTTTCCCAACTTACAGCCAATGCCGTAAACGAAAACCGATTCAAAGATGCAGCTTACTACAATTGGCTCGTCGGAATGCAATGTCTTCAGAAGGCCGAATCGAACCATAAATACATATCCATGTTCGAAAAAGCCGACGCCTACTACGCCTACGATGCTGTTTACAGATTTATGGTAATATTTAAATTTCAAATTTTATTAATAAAAAATTCGAAAAAATCATTTTTATTTTTTTTGAATTTTTAAATTCCCGCGCAAAAACAGTAATTTTAATAAAAAATAAAAAAAATTGAAAATCAGACAAATTGTTTCAAAAAAATTCTAAATTTTTAAAAATTTTCTAATATTTTTTTATTTTTTAAATTCTTATCAATTTTTTAAAATTTTTATATTTTTATATTTTTTATTTTTTTAGAATTTTTTAATTTTTTCGATTTTTTCGATTTTTTAGAATTTTTTTTTGATTTTTTTATAAAATTATTGTTATTATTTCAGACAGAACCGTTTACTGACAAATCCCAGGATACTTTGTTCAACATGGCCAGATATCTGGCGTTAAACATGGGATTCGAAAAAATTTCAAAAGTGAATGTGTATTACACTCTCGCGAAACTAGGCAGAGCACATGGGGCTTACAAAACAGCCAGACAAGCCCTGGATCAACTGAGATCACTAGTCATACCTCTACAGTACCAGAATTTGATAGATATTGCTTCTTTGGAAATCAGAGCTACACCATTCAGCGACACCGAAGACCTCATGCCGGTGTGCTACCGTTGTGGTGTCAGCAACCCTATCCTCGAAGGAAACGAGTGTGTTCACTGCGGATGTGGATTTGTGTATTCTTTTGCTACTTTCGGTAAGATTTCCAAATTCAGACAATACTTTTTACTTTTTTTTACTTTTTATTCCTATATCGCACATCAAAGTTCTACAACAAATTATAATTTAAATTTAAACAATTCAATTCTAAATGTTGTTTCCTTTGACCCAGCTTTCCAGTTGGAGTCGTACGTAGGGGGCAGCACGGGTTGGTGAGAAAATGTGCCCCGTGGCATCGAACTCGGCCTTCTTGCATTCAAGCGCGTCTGCGAGATCGTCGCTCCATCTTTTCCGGGGCCTTCCGAGTGGGCGCTTCTTCTTCGGGTTCCATAGGGTGGTCCTCTTCGCCCAGTCGCGCGTTGCTTCTTTCGTTAGCTTTGCTGCGAAATTCCATTTTCGGATCAGCGCGCAGGTTATCCAATCTGATAGGCTAGTTCTTTCCAAATTCAAACAATAGTTATGATTTTCTTGAAATTATCATTTTTAAACTTTTTAAAAATATGATTTTTAAAATTGTTTTTTTAAAATTATTATTATTTTTAAAAGTATTATTTTTTTAAATTTTGAATTCCCGCGCAAAGGGCGAGAGAACGTAAAAATGGGGAAAATGGCAAATCTGGCAATTTAGCAAAATCGACTCGCTGTTTTCTCTCTCTCTCTTTTTCCTAAATTTTTTAACTTTTTAGAAAATCCTAAAAATTTGTGTTAAAAAATTCCTTAAAACTTTATTTTTGATTTTTACAGTAGTATAATTGTTATTTTTCTTTCCAGAAGTCTTACCTCTGGTAGAATTCAAACTTGAAGATGGTTTATCCGACGAAGAAGCCATCAACTGCATCAACGCCGAGCCTCCCGTCGACGGAGACCAGGTTAGTCCTTTCAAGACATCCAGCAAGAATCCCATCTTGAAACTTCGTAAAGATCAGCTTTTATCTATGGATAGGAATCAAATTTTCGTCTGCAAGTTTCCTCTTCCGCTGAAAACAAGGTACTACTACAACATGATCGCCGAAATCAGTTTTTCCAAATGCTTTGCTTGTAACAAAGTAAGTTTTTGTTTTTATTAAAATTTAAGTTTTTATTATATAGTTTAAAACTATAATTTTTCATATTTTTAAAATCAACTTTTTATAACAATTAAAAAATTATTTTTTATAAGAATTAAAAAATTATTTTTTATAAAAATTAAAAAATTATTTTTTATATAACCTAAAAAATCAACTTTTTATATAACTTAAAAATTCAAAATTTTTATAAAATTATATTTTTAGGTTATATAAAAATTAAACTTTGTTTTTAATAGGAGAATTCTTTATATAATCTAAATTTCCACTTTTATGATTTATTATTTTTACGTGAAAAATTCTTTTTTACATAGTTTAATTATTTACAGATCTTCCAATTGGACGAATTCGAGATGGTGCTTCTACAAGAAGGTCACTGTCCTTTCTGCAGGACCCCGCACGGAAGGAACGAGAATAACACTTCTGACGACGAAGAAGACATGGGTTTTTAGTATTAAAATAACTCATTATTTCTTGAAATTACATTACTTGAAAATAAACAACTCACAAGGGTTATAAAATATTCAAAATTAATAATTTTAGTGTTTTAATTCAATAACTTTCTGGTTAATAGGGGTTTCTTTGGAATCGTCGGCTTCCATAGAGTCCTCGGGTTGATCAGGGTTGGTTTCTAAAACAATGTGATGAGAAGCAGGGTGTTCCGGAAAGTCGTCTTCCATCGGGGGGTTGGGTTCTACGATGCCCGGGGAGTTTGTGTTTTTTGTATTTTCATTCGAATCCACAGTAGGTAAAGAAAGTCCTTCAGAATGTCGTTCATCTGAAGCATCGTTTTCCATGGAGTTGTCGTTTCCGGAAATGACCAAATTCGGGCTTTCTAAATTTGTATTTTTGTCAACGTTAGTTGAAGACACGTCATCAGAATCCTTTTCTCCAGAAACCTCTTTCACATCATCGTCTTCCATCGAGTTAGGTAATTCAATAACTTCCATAGAATCAGCAGTGACGTTATCTCCAATATCTTCTTCGAAAATTACATCGTCTTCAATGACGTCCGCACGGAACGAAGGCGAAAGAGAAATCGGAAGAGGCTGAAATTTTTCGAATTAAAAATTGATATATGAAAACACTACTTACACGAGCGTTTATGGTGCTGACAGCTGCCACAGGAACGTGTTGCTTGATGATGAAGGTATTAGGAAGACTGTAGGCTACATTCTCGCCTTGATCGTCGGGGATTTTCTGATTTGGTAAAGCAGCTGGATTTCCTACAGAACTACGAAGTAATTTGAGCTCCAGACGTCTAGTAAAATCATCAACTTGACGGACACGACGAACATTGAATCCAGAACTCCAGGAAACAGCACAAGCTAGAATGAAAATCCAAAAAACACGCATCCCGAAACCAAGCGTTGTTAATAAAACTACCTAACAGGTGAAATGACGACAATACACAGTGATGACCATCCGAAAGAGCGAATGGATGAGGGCGAAACAAATTTACCAGATTTTCCGTAATTTTTGAATAAAAAATCGCAGATATTGCGGACTGGTTTCAACAACTTTTACAAAAAATTTCTGCAAACATCTCAAAGGTCAATCGTAACAATTTCACTTTCTGACAGAGTTCCAAATGCTGATTCGAATGATATACAATATTATAAGGAAAAAGTCAAATTGGATATATGAAAATTTATCTTGAAAATTACTTCCTAAAGTACTGCTGAAAACCTTATTAATTTAATAGTTACAGAACTGAACAAAATGTTGATATATTAAATAGAACAAGTAAATTGTCAGATATCAACTAATGTAAAATTGTTGACGATTATCAGCTCTGGAGCGAAATCCAATGAATTTAACTAGTACTCCGAAATTATCTCAATTCGACTTTTTTGAATTTGTTCAAATGCAAAAACCAATCCACTGTAATTTCAAAAACAACATTAGTTGTATCATTTCGTACTTATAACTTGAATTTTTATTTTTTTTTGACTGACAACTCTTTTTTCGATTCAGAAATTATAACATAAATATTTTTCCTTAGCTTAAAAGTGAAAAATTTCATAAAAATCTGCAAAATTTATATTTTTCGTACTTTTTAAATTCATCAAAAATTCTACACTTATTAAAAAATAAAATAAAAATCAGTCAAATCTTCAAAAATACCAAAAAAATTAAAAATAATTTTTTAACAAAACAAAAAATAAAACCAAATTACTAAGGACAACTTTCTTCACATGTTAGTTTTATTTCGACTTCCTCTACACCTCCAGAATCAATAATTTTAAATCAACAAGAAAGAAATAATCAATGATTACAGACATAAACACAGATATTAAGCTAAACCCACGGGAAGATCATTGGGATAAATGGAACTGATCTTTCTGCTGCTTCTGTTCTTCCTAACTTAGTAGTCATCCTTCTTGTCAGCATATTAGACAACCTCCACACAAAAACACAGCCACTGTAAGACACAACAACAAGTCTTCTGAAACAAATTGATTAATAATATTCTACTTTTTAAAATTCTTCGGATTCCTTCCTAAAAGACATTCAAAAGCCTTACAAATACAATCCTAAATACCAAAAGTACCAAAATTCCTGACATTTTTTAAAATTTCGAAACTATTAGTTGTACTGTATTCTGCAAACCTCTCAATTTCTAAACCAAAAACTTCAAATATGACATCAGTAATTCAAATCTTACTAAATCGATTCCAAAAACAAACAGTACCCTCCCTAATATCGCAAAATAACCCCAATTACAACTAAAATTCCCAAAATTAAAACAAAAAACAACCCACCTACAATCTGGCGTAAACGCAATAGCCGTAACAGAATCCGATTGTCCATTAAGTACAGCCACACATTCTCCTGTTGCTATATCAATAATATTCACATATCTATCCGAACATACAGTAGCTGCAAACGTTCCCGACGGATCTAATGCCAATTTCGTCAAAGTCCCTTCTTCACATAATGTTCCTTTAACTTGTTTTACCATTTTTCCATTAACAGTAAAAGTTCGAATTTGTCTATCTTGACAAGCAAACAACAATGTATCATCCAGACCTGTTGTTAAATAATTCAGTCCAGAAGGAGAATTAAACTGATTTCTTCTTTCTAAGGAAACATTTCCACCTCCGGATATTGTCAATCTCCGAATAACGACCAATTTATCAGTTCCGCAGGTAAACATTTCAAATCCAGAAAGATTTGGCACAAATTTAATCGAATTAACACTACTAGAATGGTCTTCAATTGATTGGATATGAGTATAATTGTTATCCGCATCGAACAAATGTATAAGTCTATCACGTCCACCTGTGGCCAAAATACATATAGAATTATAATTCCTCGGATCAGAATACTCAGCACACAATATTTCTCCATCATGAGCTTCAATCCATGCAACTTTTTTAAATTCCGGTGTAGTCATATCAAATATACCCAAATTTCCATCTTTAAATCCTGCTGCCAATTGTGTACCATCATATTTTAATTTCAAACATTTAGCACCTGTATATAAATCTAACCCATCATTAAATACCATTCCACCATTATTATCATATGTATCTTTGAACAATTTTACATCATCCATAATGAATAAAATCTTCTTCAATTCAGGTGACAAAATATTCGATGTTAAAACAGGATTAGAAATATCTTGATCATCAAAATTCCAAAATCTAATCGTAGCGTCCACTCCAGAAGTGATAAATGTGCCTGCAGACAACCATGGAAAATCCACTGGTACCATTTCTAGATCCATAATCGCTCCAATATGATTCCTATAGCCATGGATCAAACTTTGTCTAAAATCCCTCGACAACGACCATTGATAAATCGATCTATCACTATACAGTACTGTTAGCACGTTTAATTTTTGAAAATAAACAATAGATCGTACATCCGGAAATGGTGCTGACACAGAACTTGCTTTTGCAACACTTTGGTAAAATTCAGGATAATCAGATGCACTAGATACATCATGATACAAAAAATGCGGTTTTCCAGCCAAATGCATAACTTCAAAGGTTTCTGTATGAATGGCACGAATAATTCCGTTCGAAAATCCAATAAGTAGATAATTGTCAGGTCCAGGAGCAATCGAATGAGGAATATCACCAGTCATCTCGAAAGAATTAACAATCTAAAAAAATAAATCCTAAAAATATTCAAAAATATAAAAACTTTGAAATACATATTTTAAAAATAAACACATTTGAAAAACTCAAAAATAAATATTAAAAAAAAATATATATTTAAAAAACAAAAATATATTTAAAAAATTAAAACAGACCTTTTTGTCTTGAAATTCCACCAGTGTCCTTGTGTCCGTAATTGCAAAAGTCCTATTGCCAGGTACACAACAAACAGATAAAAACGTATTTGATCTCTGATCCGCAAGAATAGCTGATCTCCCATTTAACGCTCTATCTGATTCTCCAAGAAACCAAAATTTAACATGTCGTACACCTACAGTAACAAAACTTTTTCCATCAGATGATATATCCATCGAATTGACTGGACTTGTTAATCTGTTTTCGGCCACTTTTCTTTGTTCTTTCCAATTCCACACAACAACAGATTTGTCATGTTGATTACCGACAGATATAACTTTAGTTGAATCATTTGTAAATTTCACACAGTTAATTCCAAGTGAATGACCTTTCAATTCAGCAACTAGTTTCCCGTTAAACGGTCCATCTTTCGGGATTTCCCAGACTCTTACCAAAGGATCACATCCAAATTCTCCTGTTGCCAGATATTTCCCATTATTAGAAAACGCTAGACATGTAATATTATTCTTCGAATTATTCACAAGATGACTCTGAGTGTTGTTTTTTCCAAGAATAACAACCGTAGAACCAGCAGCATAAGCGACGATTCCTGTGGTCGGATCATGGCTAAATGATGATGGACAAGCCGTACAACCAAGAACACGTTCTAATTTAGCCTAAAAATAAATTAAACATTTTATTTTTTCAAAGCATTTGTCTTTTTATCATTAATCCAATCTAATTTATATAGTTACAATATTAAATCGGAATTTTTAACCCCGTGATCCAAAAATATTCAAACAACTGATAAAAACCCAAATACTAAAAAACTTAATTCAAAATTAATCGAAAAATTCAAATCCAAAACCATCCATAGAATAATTAGAAAAAGTAAATAAAGATAAAACTCGGCAAATATTTCAGATGATATTAAAAATAACTTAAACAGATTGGTCTGTACAGTTTCCCAAGAATTGTACCTAAGGTTGTTAATTCTCCACATGTAGCAATTTAAAAACCATAAAGGACCAATTTTGGTCACAAACTTTTTATATTAAAAAACCAACCTCTTCAATTGTGGGAATAGTCAATTTTATAGGTGAACTTGGAGTTGACCGAAGTGAAGATGTTGAATTTGGTCGTTTCTTCAAAGAATAAGTAATAACTTGATTGTTGCTGTCAGACGAAGAAAATCCTCTAGATTTTACAGAAGGTAATGGGGTATTTTGCGGATTTCTAGTAGCATTCAGAGAAGACTGTCGAGTAATTTTCGTTCTTGGAAGGATTGATAATCTTGATTTCGGTCCATTTTCCTGACTCATAGTAGGTCTCCTCGACAGAACGGCCCGTAGTTGTTCCTTCGTCGGCTTCGTGTCCATCATCTGGAAATTAAAAAATTCATATATAAATTTAAGTAAAATTCAAAGCAAAAAGCCGAGAGTAAGAAAATTGAATCTTCAGATGTTAAAGACAGCAGTAGTAGCTTATCTTGCCGTCTTTATTAGAGCTAGTAAATGAAAATTAACGACGAAAAAAAATTAAAGAGAATATATACAAATAAAAACAATAATATTAGAGGAGAAAATTATTCAATCTAATTTATTTGTGAAACATTAAAAAATCAAGTAAAGTGTAAAAATTCTCAGGTTGGGTAGCCTATTCATTGTCATCCAAGAGCCGGTCTACAACCAGGGATAGAGTTCACTGGAAGAAGGTCGGGGGTTCGGATATTTATCCGTAAAAAATTCACTGATAAAAGATTTATTCACGAAAAATTCTGGATTTTGTGGTCACAAGAAACCATTCAAGTGACGAATTTGCTTTCTACGTTTGTGAGGAAGTTTATAAATAGAAGCTGAGGGGGGCATCGAAGGTTATAGGAATTTCGAATCTCTGAAAATCTCTATAGGAGTTCTAAGGGAAGTTTCAATAGAAACATGGCCAAAAGCAAAACGATATTAGTACCAATAATACAAAGAAAGAAATAATGATAACGAGAAACAATAATAAATTTTAAAAAATTCATGCGCCCACGTAACGCCCTTTTTGGCGTGCTTGGCGTTGTGTCGTTTTACCAGTACTTCGTTTTATAAAGTTGACGATCAGAATTTGAAATCAAAATTTGAATTTTTCATGATGAGACAACATCTATGAAGTTCTTCTATTTCAAAAAGCTGGTTTATCTAAATTCATAGTTTGAACTTGATACACCATAGTTCCTCTAAAACCAGTCTCCCCTCGCTGCTAAAACAAGCCCCCCTACTGAAACAAGCCTCCCTCCTAAAATAAGCTCCCCCTACTGAAACAAGCCTCTTCCTCCTAAAATAAGCCTCCTCTGGAAGATGATTGGAAAAAACAAGTTCTAGTGCTTATTTTAGAAGAAATACGGTATTAATTTTTGACTCTTGTCTTAAGGCAGAAAATTTAAATCTTGACTTTGAATTCTGATCGTTAATTTCGATGAAATAGAGTAAAGATATTAAGTTCGATCTATCGAGTTAATTAAGACAGCTTTTGAAAAAATATACAAATGCTTTTAAAATAAAAAAATCCAAATTTGTGCTTCAAACTCTGATCATTAACTTCGAAAACATAAGTATTAATTGACAGATCTACAACCGACAAGAATACTTTTATCTCAAACTCCAAATATTTTAAAAAAGCTTTTGAACTTCTAAGAATCTTGTTTATAAGATAAAATTGAAATGATATATAAATTTCTAATATTATTTTTTAAATTAAAATCACATACTCAATACAAATAGACGCAATTCAATTTTGATTTTCAAAATACTTTTTAAAAAGTCATAACTTTATGCTTTGAATTCATCTAGCTATAATATTTATTAATCAATGATATTATAAAAATGAAATATATGATTTTTACAAATTAACTTTATTATAAATTAGATTCATTTATCCGAAATTTATGATTCCCATGCATTATCATCTTAATCGTCTTCTTCATCTGTTTCATTTTCACTTCAATCTTCATCATCATTATCATCTTCATTTACATTCTTATCTTCATTTTCATTTTCATTCTCATTTTTATCTTTGTTATAATTTTTGTATTTCAGGTATAACGAAAAGTCAAAGGTTAATTTCTCCGAGGTTTCTTTAAATTCAAAGTAATAGTCGTGTTGATTTTCGATGTGACTAGAGCTGAATTCTAATTTTAAAAATTCCTTATAAAGTTCTTCAATTTTATCTTCAGGAATACCCCAAGTTATTTCAAAAGAGATGGAATATTCAATATTGACGTTTGTTCGTTGATCATAATCAGTTAACTTGCTCATGCAATTCATCACTGCTTTGAATAAATCACGAAGCTCATCAAAGTCTACTTTTCCCTCATCATTCACCAATTCATCGCAATTTCTAATCATGCTTTATTCTGTACACATAAATACCATAAAAAGAAGAGAAGAAATATTTTCCCAATCAGTCGAACTCTAATCGTTTAGAAAATGATCATTCTTAAGGACTGATTCTTTCTGGATTTTCTCATTTCTCAAATGCCGGTGACTAAACAGAATTTTGGGGTTTCATTCAAAACCATTGATGGCTGAATTCCGTCTTTTGTGCTTACCGCTACACAAAAGTAGCCCTTCAGTTTTTCTGATACAAAAATTAAAAATCAAAGAAGTTTTTAAGACATCTTGTATAATTAAATTACATAGATTAACACGAAATTGAAAAATTTTGACACATTTCCGTGCATTTATAAAATAATTTCTGAGTTTTCTATCGTTTTATAAGCAATTAATCATGATTTACCATATTTTTACAACAGGTCATCTCAATATATAAATAATATATGTAAAACCAAAACTTTATTTCTAAGGAAGTATTTCTACTGTATCAATTGATTGTATGATGTTTTCCAAAAGCTTCAAATAAATGTTTATAGTTAAAGTCCCTCATTTAAAGAAAAGTTAGTAGTCGTACTTTATTTATATAATAATTTAAATTTGGGTGATTAAACTCCAAATTAATCAAATAAATTTCACTAGAGTATCATCCTAAAACTACATGCTAAAGCAATTGTATTATATTATATATAATTAAAAACGTTGAGCAAAATCTTTCGATTTTTCAGAGACTACTGAAGACCTTCTTGGAGATTTCCGAGATCTCACAGTGGCTGATTCTCCTTCATTATTGCTTGAAAAAAATGAGGCGAGATCTTCGAAATTCATGTATTGATGTTCTTTGAATACTTCTTCTTCAGTCAACGCATCCTTAAGAGGTATGGCTACAGAATTGACAACTGAAATCTCAGATTCTGAATAGTGTTGGGAAACTTCATCTATTTTCGTTTGATGAGCAGGAACGGGTGGTTTAGAAGGTTCTAGATCGTTTATGCTATCAATTTTACTTGACTGATTTGAAGGATTAACTGATTGGAGTTTGTTTTCTTCAATACTAGAACTGAGTATTAGTTAATTCGGAGGGTATGATTGATACACCTTTCCAGCTTTGACTATCAATCTTTTGCATATTTTCAGATCCGGCCATCTCTGAATCCATAGATTGATTTTCAGCTCTGCCAGCTAAATATTCTTCCTGTACTGATGGATCCTCGGCTTCATGCTCAGATCTACATCTGCTATTTTCAGATGAAATATGATTAGTGCTTTCATTATCTTCATAATTTGATTGATTGTTCTGATGTTTCTTGCTTTTTTCAAATTTGAGGTAAACAATGAAGACTATGATAAAGAACAGAAATATATGAAGAATTAGAGTAATAACAAAAAGAATATGCCATTCGCTGAGATATGTGACGTAGAGGGTGGCTGACTCAAAGATCTGCAAATGATTAAATGAGATTACTGTGAAACCAAAAAAGATTATTTACTAACCACAGGCAACCCAAGAAGAATCTGTGGGATAAGCAAACGGGTGCAAATCGTCGGAGCTGCATAGGGGATCTTCAAAGCAGCATTAGGATTAGTTCTCTGCAATTCCTCAAGCTCTTGTTTCCATTCTTTCTGAGTCTTTAACTGATGCAGGTCTTTGACAAAGCACTTATTGATCCATTTGAATAGCCAACTCTTCGGATAACACCGTCCAAACAGAGGAATATATAGTGGAATGGTTAGTAAAAGTAAGATCAAAGGCACCCATAGAGCAGTAAATTGATAATCTGGTCTGATCCAACACCTAAAATAGAAATTTCGTAATGACTGAAATACACAAATCAACTTACAGTCCATCATTTCTTTCAAAGAATTCTTTCATTGTAACCCCGAATCCTCCAGTAATGAAAAATGGTATGAGAAAACCAACTGCTAATGGCCATACTACGGCTGCTTCACTTCCCACAAATACCCAAACAAACGTTCGGTAACCGTCTTTCCAATTTCCCATTGCTTCTGTTACGATGAATACTTTCAAAATTGATAACAATATGCAAACGAGAAACAAGTAATAATTGATTCCTGCCAATACATCACATGTTGTTTTTGATGTAATTATATTAAAGTTGCCGATAATAGATATAATGATCAGAAAAATGGAATATACAATGTTGTATAAACATGAGAACCATTGGACTTTGGAACTCAAATGATCATCGTGAAAATTGAAGAGCATGACTGGTAGACACTTAATGCAACATGGTAAAGCCGTTTTACCCCCTTTGGCAATGTACGCAATCACAGAAAAAAGAGTGAAAATACCCGACATTCCCGTAATGACAGCCGTAATGACTTTAAGGAAATTGCTGCACAAGATCGGATCACTTGAGTTTCCTTCCTGAAAGAGATCATTATTTTGGAGCTGGGAATGATTCTTACGACGTAAACCACACAAGTTGAAGCGGCACAATCACCTTCATACTGATCCTGTTTATGACTCATTGTGCCTCCTGATACAAAGGTCTTCCCATTGATATGAGCAATTTTCGGAATTCTGTGAAGATCATTAGCATCCTAAACAAACTAATTTATAAGACGTTTGTACTGAGAAACATACTTTTTTATGGTAAGCAATAATTTTCATAGCAAATACTTCAACAGCCGCATCGTTATTGACTCCACCTCCACCATAAACTTGTTTTCCTATTAATGCTGGCTTAGAATTGCAGCTCCCTGAATCTTCAGGAGAGATTATTGTGCCGTCACTTGATGTATCAAAATTGATCG
>SWDT01000158.1:0-33211 GCA_009193035.1 Halicephalobus mephisto
CTTTCACACGAAGCGCGAGTCACTCTTTTTCAAAATAAAAATCAGCACAAATAAGTTTATCTGGCCTAATTCCGACTCTCGAATAGCTTCATATAAAAATTTTAAATAAAATTCAAATATTTCTACAAAGAAATGAAAGTTTCGGTATTATATAGATTGTGGTAGCATGTATGAACATGTTTGAAAATCTTACTTAGGTATAAGTAGGTAATGTGGATTATTAAAGGACACAAAGTAACGACCAAAAACAACAAAGAAAAACGTTCTTTGAACTTGACTTTGTCGACCGAATTCACTTCTGAGAGCAAACATTCAACTTTTCCGAGATCGATATATTTCCCTTGTGGTAAATCCAAAAAAATTTAATCAAGAAAATAAAAAACAATCAAATACAGATGGAAAACTGCTTCAGGAGCGAAGTCTGGATGCTCGAGATTACGGACTGGACCGCCGAGGTGTCTGTGATATCCGGTATGTTGTAGGAGTAATCTTCAGAACTTGGATAACTGTCGAAACACGAGAAATTTCCGTTCCCGATGGTTATTAGTCGGATTTCGTAATTTTTTTTCAGGTGTTCGAGACTCGTGTCGGCCGCGCCTCCTGTTCCGTCGCAGTTTTGAGAAATAAGAATCACCGTTCCGTCCGTCAGAGGCTCCATGACGTTAGAAAAGGCGCTGAAATCCGTAATTATAAAAATTCGAATAAAATTGATATATGAACTCACGTCGAAAGTCCCGTGTCGACGTTGTTTGAGAAATTCTTAGTTTTCAAAATATTGTAAAAAATATTTGCCATGAGATTCATGGCATTCTTGTCGTTTATATAGCTGTAAGCACGATCCAATGAGTAGAAGTTGCCTGACAGATCGACAGGATAAGGCCGGAAAAGAACTTGAGTCGTGTTCGAGACGAGATAGCTGCTGCTGCTGAATAAAGAAGATCCGATGATCGACGAAACCCGACTCGCGATCGACGTACTAGATCCCCCATATACGTCAATTATGTTGTAAACCACAGCAATGCTTTGCCGGATAACTAATCTTCCAGGAGGACAGACGAACGCAGTGGTGGTGGGACTCGTCGGAGTTGGAGTCGTGGTTGTTGTCGTTGATTTTGGCGTAGTAGGGATATAATTTACAGCACAAATCGATGCTAACAATGATCCAACAGAAGTAGAAATATTATTTTGAGAGTTAAATTGTTGAAAATTATTGATAACAAATGCGAAACTTTCATTTGAAGCCAGTTGATTCAGATTTTTGAAATCTCCCGGTCCAAATCCGATTGTAACGATGTAAGTTCCATTTTGCTTCAACGCATCGGCATTAGCTGTGGCATTTGCAGCCAGGTTGTCTCTTTTGGAAACAATAATGACGGTCAAAGGAACGAATCTTCTTTTAAAATTATTTTGATTTTTTATAAAATAATCGAGTCCGCTGAAAACTTTCATATATGAATTCTGCATAATTTGCGCAAAACTTACTAATTTACGTCACTTCCGTTTATTGGGTAAGTACTAGCAAATGTTTGGAACGTGTTCAGAGTACCTATGTATTTGCTCTGGGACCCGGTGAAGCTGATCTGTACGAATTCTCGGAATTCAGGAAACACAACGACAGAAACTGCAAAATATTCTTCTGACGGCATATCCTTAGTCCATATGAAGTAACTATTGTCGCTAAAAAGATCATTTTCTACGAAATCCGTAATTTGGTTCAAATCCGGAAGATCAGACGACGGATCATCAGAAGAAAGATCATAAATAACCAAAATATCGTGGAAAACCTTCTGCGCTCCAGAAACACAAGAATAAGGTGACGTAGTCATCGTTGTCATTACAGTACTGGTCGATGGACTTTCACTTGAAGTCGCTATCGTAGATTCAGAAGTAGTGGACAAAATCGAATTTGTAAATGATTCCGAAGTCTCAGAAATCGTAGAAAACGAAAATAAAGAAGTAACAAAAGTCGAAGAAACCGATTCACCCGTCACTGGAACTGTCGATGGAATACTCACAGTAGATTCATAAAAAACTGAAGTCTGTGGAACAGTATTGGAGGAAGTCGGGGGTTCTACTGTAGTGGTAGTGGTACTGGTAGTATTAGATGGAATAGCAGCAGTGGTAGTAGTAGTAGTAGTAGTGGTATTAGATGGAATAGTAGTAGTGGTAGTAGTAGTACTAGTATTAGATGGAATAGTAGTAGTAGTGGTAGTAGTAGTGGTAGTATTAGATGGAATAGTAGTAGTAGTAGTAGTAGTAGTACTAGTATTAGATGGAATAGTAGCAGTGGTAGTAGTAGTAGTAGTGTTAGATGGAATAGTAGTAGTAGTACTAGTACTATTAGATGGAATAGCAGTAGTAGTAGTAGTACTGTTAGATGAACTAGTACTTTTCACAGTAGTAGTCGCGACCGTAGTTGAGTTTTCATTGATTCCAGAAGCTGAGGTTGTTTTTTCTAAAAATCAATTTTTCCATAAATCGTAAATTTATTTTATTTTTTATCTCAATATGAACCTATGATGGAAAGCGATTAAAACTCATGTTGTGGAATGACTAGTGATCGTAAATTTTAATTTTTATCAAAATGAATCAAATTCAAAGCAAAAAAAGAATTTAAAAGCAAAATTAACTCTCGCCGCGAAAATCCCTGAAAATCATGAACCCCGATTTCTCTACCAGTCCGAGTCAAATCGGGCGCAAAAAAGTAAAATCAACTCCCATCACGAAAATCCCTGACAATTATGGTAATTTGCCTACTTATTAGTGTAATTTGTGCCCAAAAAAGAATGATACAAACTAAACGTAATCAATTCATAAAGCATGGTCTCAGAACGAAAAGCCCTGCATCTCCATAATTACGTTATTTAGCAAAAAACAGCTGTTAGTTATGCTATTTTAATATAATTTTTCCTTTATTTTCACGTATCGTTGATATATCAAAAAGTTCTAATATTTTCCTATTTTTCACGTGATTCCAGAACGAAAACTATATATCAATAATTACGTTATTTAACAAAAACATATATGCTATTTATATTATTATATAATTTTCATTTTCACGTGCAGTTGATATATCAAAAAGTTCTAATATCCTCCTGTTTTTTATGCGGTTTCAGAGCGAAAGCTTCTATATATCAATAATTATGTTATTTAACAAAAAAATGTACTATTTGTATTATTATATAATTTTCATTTTCACGTGTAGTTGATATATCAAAAAGCCTTAATATCCTCCTGTTTTTTATGCGGTTTCAGAGCGAAAGCTTTTATATATCAATAATTACGTTATTTAGCAAAAAATATACTATTTGCATTATTATATAATTTTTCCTTTATTTTCACGTGTAGTTGATATATCAAAAAGTCTTAATATCGTCCTGTCTTTCACGTGATCTAAGACAAAAATTCCCATCAATTAGCAGTGTTATTTTAGTCAAAAAATGCTTAATTTTATTATTTTTATTATTTTTAATTATTTTAATGTTAAATATTTCGAAATATTTTCTGATTCACTCACGACTTGGAATCTTCGAAAACGAATTATATTTTATATCGTGATCGATTTTTCCTATAATCTCAATATTCTATCCTATCATGACGAATTTTCCGAAAAAATTAATCTTCTTCCGAGTTTTAATCAACCTATCCCTTTTTTTACATTAATTAAAAACAAACTTTCATTACTGAAAACAATAATACAGGTCACTCCAGCGATGAGTACAATCAATCCAACAACAAATATCCCTATCGATCCTATAGCCAATTGTTTTCTAGTTAAATTCAGAATCATTACGATCTTCAATTAAAATAATCAAAAAAATCAGATTAGAGCAATTAAGAACAAGCGTTTCTTCAACGGGCCCGTAGCGCAACACTCTGATAAGACAAATTCCAACTATTTGGGCAGGACAAAAAAGTGAAAAAATTACGACATTCTCAAAAAATAATGGCAGTTTTATACTTTTTAATAAACAAAACTACAGTATCAATACATAACCCTATGATAATTTCCATCCCTAAGAACAAAACAGTTCATTTAGTTTCTGGTCGTTTCCAATCACTCCAATAATGAGTTCTCATTCTCTCAATATGCTGTCTCAATCTAGGAAATTCATCATCCAGAAGATCCGTGACCGGTTGACGAAACGGCAAATAATACGTAGTTGCCAATTGTCCAAACATACTAAAATCAGCAGTAGTTGGTAAAATGCCTAGTAGAAATTTCTTCTCTCCCAAGATATCATCCAAAGCTTGAAGATCTCTCCGAAGAATAGTGATAACGTCTTCTCTTTTCATCCGACCAATTCCATCAACTTTCAATGCATGTCCCATCTGCAAAAAATACACAATATATATATATATATATGTGTAAAAAATAACTTACAGCTTTAGAATATTTGTTTCTGGGGATGAAAGCAAGAAATCCAGGAATAGGCAATCCAGAAACATTGGGATTTATGAAATTATCCGCGTTTTCGATGCTTCGGAAATAAAAAAGCGGTTTGGAAGTGCTTTGATCCAGCATCCGGTTAACCGCTCTAGAGATTCCTCTCTGTTCAGAAGTCAAATTTTCTTCGATTTTGAAGTGTTTCAACAAATGATGAAGAATAAAATCCGAATCCGCGACTTGTTGGCCATTCAATTCAATAAAAGGAAGTTTGCCATATTTCGATCGAACTGTGTAGGACATCATAGGCTAAAATTACAGTATTACACAAATTAAAAATTACATTTTTTGCAAAATTTTCTCGATATAAATTCCTGAATTTTTTTAATTTTAAATTTTAAATTTTTTTGGGAATTTTGGAAAATTCTAGAAACTCATAAAATTCTCGAAAGTTTCAAAAATTTCGAGAAGTTTCAAAAATTTCAGAAACTTCTATGAAATTTTCGAAAATTCTTAAATTTTAAATTTTCAAAAATCTTGACATTCTACAATTTTTCAATAAATTAAACTTTTAATAATTATGAAAATCTTATCTTGTAAAAAAGCGGAAATAAGTATTGTTATAAAATTGTCTCAACACGAATATCAGGGATATTATGATGATTACAGTAATCTGTGAGGTGATTTTATGCGATAGTTTTGTAATTTTTACAGGTAATTTACAATCATTACTAACTGAATGCGATCAAACACATCGATTGTATTCAGTTGTAATCAACCTTGGCTTGACTGCAATCATTGCCATCGGTTATACTTATTTAGAATCCAATTTACTGAGGATTGCATTCAAAGGCTTTTATATATTAATTACATTCAGTTAGCAGTGATTGCAAATTACCTATAAGAACAAATACATCTCAAACACATCGATTGTATTCAGTTATAATCAACCTTGGCTTGATTGCAATCACTGCCATCTATTACATTCACTCAGAATCCAATTTACTGAGGATTGCATTCAAAGGCTTTTATATATTAATTACATTCAGTTATCAATGATTGCAAATTACATGTGTAGTGATTAAATAGCTCACCGAAGGAAGGCTCCATTACTCGTTAACAAAATAACCAACCTCGTATTTGATGTTGTGTGCTCTCAAAAAAGTTTCAACTTTCAGACAATATGGAGAAAGATTCGGAACCACTGGGGATCTCTTGAATTGATAAAGATACACAACATCCTGTTTCCAGTTCGTCTTGTGAAGATCAGGAGCCTTGCCCAAGGAAGATGAAGCATATCTTGCAACATTTAGGGAAACGGGCAATATTTTCACCCGCAACATTTCCAAAATTATGCCTGCAAAAATTGTTATAAAAACTTCAAACATGCAAAATCCTCTCGACACGAATTTTTCAAAATATAAAATTTAGGTAAAAAAGAGCAAGAATGAGAACGGGAAGAGTGAATTTCGGTAAAAAGCTGCCAAATTTATCCTTTTTTTACTTTTGCGCGGGAATTTAAAATTTCAGAAATCATATTTTTATGAAAATTGAAATTTTTACGAAATTATCTCAACGTAAATGTTTGGAATTTTCTATAAAATTACGAAATTTGGGTAAAATAAAAGAATCAATCTTGATAGAGTCGCCGAATTTACCATTTTTTACTTTTGCGCGGGAATTTAAAATTTCAGAAATCATACTTTTATGAAAATTAAAAACTTTGTGAAATTACCTCAACGTAAATGTTCGGAATTTTCTATAAAATTATGAAATTTAAATAAAATAAAAGAATCAATCTTGATAGAGTCGCCGAATTTACCATTTTTTTACTTTTATTCACTTTTGCGCGGGAATTTAAAATTTCAGAAATCATGTTTTTATGAAAATTGAAATTTTTGCGAAATTATCTCAACGCAAATGTTCTAGAAAATGTTAAAATTTAGGTAAAAAATTGCAAATCTATTTATGCTGCAAATTGCCAGATTTGTCGCTTTTCAATTTTGACAAACCTCACTCGTTCATTTTGCGCGGGAATTTAAAAATCATATATCAATTTCGTTTAATTACGAAACTTATTATTAAAATTAAAAAAATAAAGAAATTCAATGGAAAAATAACCATTAAATCACAAAAACAATAATTAATTCAGTTTATTTAAAAAATTATTGAAATTTTTTTGAATAACGAGGATAAAGTTCATCTGTCATTTCATCCACAAAATTTTGTAATTTCGGAAATTTCTTCATCATCGTTTCGGCCGTATCAGTACAGAAACTACATGTAGCAACTTTCAATTGTGCAAAAAGACCGAAATCCGCAGGTGTTGGTTCATTTCCGAAGAGGTATTTCTTGTTTCCCAAAATTTCGTCCAAAGCTCTCAAATCCAATTCCAGTCCTTTATATATATCCGCCTCTGGCAATTGAGCAAAATGGATCCCTTCTAATCTTTCTTTCACCGGATAATATATAAGCTTATATAAGACGTGGACGAGATAAAACGGAACAATTTTTTCCAAATGTTTTATAAATTTTTTTTTGTTTTTGATGAACCGAAAATACGTCAAAGCACTGAAATATTAAAATTAATATATGAAATTATTAAAAAACAAACTTGTAAACACTATTGTCGACCGTTCTTTCAGCAGCCCGGGCCACGGCGGTGTCCACTTTGTTCAAAACGGATTTTATTTTGAATTCTTCTTCGAGGAACGATATGATCACTTGAGCATCCGAGATTTCCCGTCCATTGTAGACGATATAAGGAAGCAATCCGTTGCGGGATCTCGCTCCAGCAGCATAAACAGGCTGAAAAAAATATAAAAAATTAATGTTGTAATTTGTCCGGAAGAAGTTAAAAAATGATCAAACTCTCTGGTTCAACTTGACTAAATAAATTAAAATTTTTTAAATTTTAAATAATAACTAAAGTTGTAATTTACCCAAACAATTTTTTAATTTTTTTAAATTGACTAAATTACAACCCTATAAAAAACTAAAAATTATTAAAAATTTTCTCAACACGAATTTCCCAAAAATTTCAGAATTTGATATAAAATTATTTAAAAAATCGAAAATTAACATAATTATGAACTTTTTAAAAACGAATTTTCAATTTATTTTATATTTAAAAATCCTAAAAATTCAAGAATTTTGGAATTTGATATAAAATTATTTAAAAAATCGAAAATTAACATAATTATGAATTTTTTAAAAACGAATTTTCAAAATTTTCCAGAATCCTAGATTTCGGATGATTCTCAAATTTCCCACCATATCCTAGAATTTTTAAAGAAATTCAACTATCATAAATTTAAAAAAATTAAAAATTCTCTAAAATCTTCAATTTTAAAATTTTACAAAAACTTACCACATAAGATATGTTGTGATATTTCAAAAATGCTTCTATTTTCAAGCAAAAAGGATCATTATTCGGACACAAAGAAGTACATCTGAACTGGTACAAGTAGACAATTCCGTTTTCGTGTTTTTCCGGAACGGTGGCGTGTTCCACGTAAGCCAGAAATTTGTCAAAAGACGATGTAAAATAATTTTTGAATAACCAGATCCCGTATATGATCAAACTGACTACGATTTGGATAATCCATCGAGAATCAATAAAATCCAAAATCGTTTTAAACATGTTTTAAATTTTCCCAACCGGTAAAAACGAAAAAAAACTAGTTATCATACACAAAAACATAGATAACACTACACCAACTACATCCTACTCTTCAATCAACCACCTCGTTCATCAAAACTTAGCCATTTTGAGCCTTATATTCTTCGTATTTCTGCTTCTGAAGCTGGTACTCCGCCATGTTTTCTTGTTGTTTTATCGAATTCAGCCTGTATTTCACGTTTGCTTGTCTCCTTTCCCTTTGACGTTGTTCATCATACAAAACAAGAGCTAAAAAAACCACAAATGAACAAACTAGAAAACTCAAAACAAACCGATAGTCAAAGCCGAAAAAACACATGACCCAATGAATACTTTGAAACCGTACCTTCTCGGGACTTGTGACATCTAATCTGTAAACTACAAAGTAAAAAAATTATAAAATTAAAAAAAAATAAAATTTTTTTAAAAAAGTAAAAGAATACGAAATTTAAAAAAATAAAGAGCAAAAAGTAAAAAAAATATAAAATTTAAAAATAAACAAAAAATAAAAAAATTTAAAAATTATAAAATTTAAAAATAAACAAAAAATAAAAAAAATTTAAAATTTAAAAATAATAAAAAAATTATAAAATTATAAAATTTAAAAAACCACAGTAATTAGATAATCAACGGCAATAGGACCGATTTCAACAAAATTATTATTTATTTATTTTTATCACAAAATACAGTAATCGATTTTAAATCTTCTCGTAATTTTAAATATAATTATTTATGTAAAATAATATTTCTGCAAAAATTTAAATTACAAATATCATAAATTTAAAAAAATACAATTTTCCAAAAATTATTAAAAATAAATTTTGTCAAAAAAAAAATAATAAATCTGATAAATTCAGTATTAAAATTGATTTTAATTTTTTTTAAATTTTCCAATTTAAAATTACCAAAAAAACTGAAAATTTATATTTAAACAATTTCAGTACAGTAAACATTTGTAATTTTTACAATAATAATGTTTTTAAATTTCCCTCAATCCTCTCTAAAAACAAGCAAACATTCTGAAAATTAAAAACAGTAAATTTGGCAACTTCCTATTAAGATCAACTCGTTCTTTTATTTCCTTTACCCAAATTTCGTAATCTTATAGAAAATTCCAAACATTCGCATTGGAATAATTTCACAAAAATTTTAATTTTCATAAAAATATGATTTCTGAAATTTTAAATTCCCGCGCAAAAGTGAATAAAAGTAAAAAAATGGTAAATTTGGCAACTCTATCAAAATTGGTTTTTTTATTTTATTTAAATTTCGTAATTCTATAAAATTCCAAACATTCGCATTGGAATAATTCCGTAAAAATTTTAATTTCTATAATTTTTAATTTTTAAATTTCAACGCAAAAATCAAACTTTAAAAAATTATAAATTTTACAATTCCCTACAGTAATCTGCTCATTTTTCTTTAATTTTAAAAATAACTTCTTAAAATTTTTAAATTTTCCAACAATATAATTTTAAGTTGTTTATTTTTAAACAAGTGTTTGAAACTATTAACATTTGAAATCTTTCCTTCAATCTTCAATAAAAAAGTGCTTCTTGAATAAAAATTGAAATTAAACACGCTATTTCCATGACCAATTTTCCTAATTTATCTTTCAGTACAAAAGTCTAATTTTTACGGACTATTTCTTTAAAAAATATTTCAATTTATAAGGATTTTTATCATTATTAATGCTTTACTGAAAAATATAAATTTAGTTTAAAAATATTTCAATTTTTAAGGATTTTTATTATTTTTGATACTTTACTGAAAATCAAATATAAATTTAGTTTTAAAATATTTCAATTTTTAAGGATTTTTATCATTATTAATGCTTTACTAAAAAATATAAATTTAGTTTAAAAATATTTCAATTTTTAAAGATTTTTGTTATTTTTGATGCTTTGCTGAAAATCAAGTACAAATATAGTAAAAAAAACATGTTAATTCTTTTCAGTTGTCCCGAAATGATATCATTCGCATCAGCTCTCTTGAGTGCAGAATCCGAAAAATAATTCCGAGTAATTTTCGGCTTGTTTATCACGTCATTGGATATTTTTCCAATATAATTATACTTTTTTAAATTTTACAAAATTTCTAAGAACTCTCATTTAGTATTCCATATTCACGTCTTTAAAAATCCCGTTTTTATTTTCAATAATGGCAAAAAAGAAACATTAGCTTGATTGAAATCTGTTTTCTCCGCCTTACGCGTTTTCGATACAAATAAAACTTTATCTGGAAATATTTCACGCTTTTCAGTTATCTGAGTTTATTTCGTCGCTGAAAATGTTCAAAAATTACTCATTAATTTTCATTGCGCTTCTGATCTGCATTAGTCAACTTGCGGACGCTCAGCCCCACATGCTGGCCAGAAGAGACGACTTCGACAGCTTGGTGAGCGAATTACGATCCAAGGGGAGCCGAATGCGGTAATTATTAAATTTTTCATTAAAAAATAACTTTTAAAATTAAGTTTTGGAAAGCGTAATGGTGCCGAATTACCCCAACAACCCCAATTTCTCTACTTTTATGCCGTTCCTGCTGAAGAAGGCCAAATTACAGTCTAAACAACTACCGTAACATCAGCCGCCCCATCTGTCTCGTTCTATATGCACATGTCGATCGCCAAAGAACCAAACTTTAGCATTGTATCTCCCAAGTCTGTCCTGTAAACTCCAACAAAGGCAATGGATTTTTGATGCGATTTTTGGAGAAAATTAATAAACCGTTGTTGCCAAGTTAGAGTTCTTGATCGAAACAAACTTACAGCAAGGTTACTGTCATTACCAAGTCATGTGTAATTACGTTGCTAAATCGAAATCGGTATAGGAATGCTGGAATAAAAACAAATTTGCCCGTGATTTCGTCGACGTGAAAAATGTTTCATGTGCTTTGATTCGAGGTTGTAAAGAATCAAAAAAACCTGTCGTGATCACTAAGTCTGTATATTGATAGAATAGGTTGGAAAAAGATATCTAAAATTAAAATTGCCGTAGGAATGATACGGTAGAAAAAGTTGAAGCAGAATTACAATATCATCAATAAACTTACACGATAACGGAGTCATTGGCGAAAGATATTCATCGTAATTTGAATAGTTTGCAACGAATCCAGGTGAAATAACGTTGTAAATTCCATCTATGAAGATGGTAAAGTTGTAGTAAATATTCTGAAATCAAAATTGATATATGAATGACATAGTAGGGAGAATAGTGACGGGAAATTAGAATATTATGAACAAAAGTAAGCTTACCAGTGAATTACTTAACGAATAAACAGTGTTCAGTGTACTTTGATTGGAATTTGCAGCAAATTCAGAAGGATTAAGCACAGTAATGTCACTATCATCGTAAATCCCATCTATGAAGACAGCAAAGTCGTAGTAAATATTCTGAAATCGAAATTGATATATGAATGACATAGTAGGGAGAATAGTGACGGGAAATTAGAATACTATGGACGAAAGTAAACTTACCAGTGAATTAATCAAAATCTAAAACAAATTTAGTCTACTTTGCTTCCAGTCAATAAAATTCCAAACGAAATGACACTATCATCACTAATATATTCATTACAAACACGATATATCGATTTTCAGTGATCTAAAATCAAATTTCATATATGAACAACATAAAAAAACAAACTTACCCAAAATTCCAAACTTCAAACCTAAAGTTCATGAAACACAATTCAACATTAACAATAAACAGCTGTAATTCTGATTATATTACAAAATAACCAAAATTTTTGCATTTTTTTTAGAATAAAAAAATTGAAAAACAAAACGCAATCGGAAAAATTCAAAGTTGTTTGTTCTTTCGAAACTCGCAATTTTCGCTTCGAAACAATTCAAAAAAGTTTATTTAAATTAAAAAGAAATATTTTTAAAATTACCAATGATTTTTTAATAAAATTAAAAATTTTTATTTAATTTTAATTCCCAAAAGTGAAAACTCGATCGGGAAAAATTCAGAATATCGTTGTGGACATTTTGCCAAGAATTTTTTCGATTTTCTTTGATCTTTTGCCGACGTTGATTACGAAAGTCCTCCAATTTTTGAATAACTTTTGGGATTTCTGAATTATCCTTGTTTTTGAATTTTTGGAAATTTTTAGTTAAAATTTAATTTTTAAAAAATATTAAAATTTTATTTTATTTAATTTTTAAAAAATGACAGTTCTTTAAATTATTTAAATTTCGATAAGATAGTCATTTTTGAAGGTTTTAGAACGGAAAATTAGAGGATTTTAAAGAAGATTTTTTCTGTAATGAGGTCTAAAGAAATCAAAATCAAATTAAATTTCTGCATATTAATTGAGCAGCCAAAGTTGCGAGCAACCTGCGGATTTAATTTTGATTTTGATGTTGAGCGAGCTGCCGTAATGTTGCGAGCAACCTGCGGATTTACTTTTATGAAAATTTCGAAATCAATATTGATATAAAAATACCGACCGAACTGCCGTAATGTTGCGAGCAACCTGCGAAGTTAATTTTGACTTTTATATCGACCGAGCTGCCGTAATGTTGCGAGCAACCTGCGGATTTAATTTTGATTTCAAAATTTTTTTACGAAATTGTCTCAACACAAATTTCCAAATTTTGAATTTTATAGATTAAGTTGAAAACTTTATTTTTATAAAAATTTTAACATGAATTTTGAAAATTCCGAATTTTAGAAGATTCAAGTTTGAAAATTCAGTTTTGTGGTTTTTCTGAATTCAGCCAATCGTCGAATTTTCCTTTGAGATTTTCGAAGTTTTCAGCCATGGAGTCCCTCAGGGCCTGGAGGTCGGATTGGCTGGCGGACTGGACGGCTGCCTTGATTTCCTGAGCTTCCTGATCCAACGTCAAGGATGTATTTTCGACGATAGAAAGGAATTTTTCAAAAAACGGATTATTTGAAAATTTTTCTTTTAAATTTTCAATAAAAAATTTGAATTTTTCTTTCATTTCATTTAACTAAAAATTTTTTTTATTTAATATTAAAAATAAAAAATTACTTTTTCGGAAATTCCCCAAGATTCAAATTCGGTTTTTATTTTTTCGAAAATTTCTTTTTTGGATTCTTGGGAATTTTGTACGATTTCCTCGATCTTGGCGTTCTGTTCCGGACTCAGACCGTCCTTCAAGACGGACAAAAACGAACCGGGATCCAGCTCATCCGGGGCTTCCAGAGGATGTCCAAAAACATTCGCAAAAAAAATAATAAAAATAAATTTCGAAAACATTTTTTTCGAATTGAATTATTTCGAATAAATTGAGTCTTTTATATCCACTTTGATCCAGAATCCCAAAAGCAATTAAAATCATATTAAAAAAACCATAATTGTCGTTTCAAAGACCGTTTTTCCTGTTTTTTTGAAAAGATACAATTTACGTAAAAAATTTTGTCATCCATTTGACCTTGGATTGATCCACAAAAAAATCTAAAATTTTATTAAAAAACAAAAAAAATAGGAAATTTTACATTTTATTAAAAAATAAAAATTTGAAATTAAAAATCTGGTCCTGACACGGAAGAAAATTTATTTAATTGTAATTATAAAATTTATTGATAATTATTAAAATAATAATCAAAAAATAATATCAAGTGCTATTCGTGTCAGGACCAGTTTTTTTTTATAAAAAATTCAAATTGACGGTCCTGACACGAAAGAAAATTTAGTTTGCAATTATAAAATTCATTGATGATTGTTAAAATAGTAATCGAAAAACAATATTAAGTATCATTCGTGTCAGGACCAGTTTTTTATAAAAAAATTCAAATTGACGGTCTTGACAAGAAAGAAAATTTATTTTGTAATTATAAAATTCTTTGTTAATTGTTAAAATAGTAATCGAAAAACAATATCAAGTGTCATTCGCGTCAGGACCGGTTTTTTAAAGTTTTTATTTTTTTAGAAAAATCTAAAATTTATGATCTTAACAAAAAAAACTTTGAAATTACGAACTTCATTGTTAATTTTTAAAATAGTACACAAAAAGCAATATCAAGTGCTGTTCGCGTCAGGACCAATTTTCTTCTTTTAATGAATTTTTCGATTTTTATTATTTGAAAAAATTAAAGTTGACAGTTCGAACATGATATTTCTTGAGCCATGCTTTAAACACGAGATTAGTTATTGGCCAGATAAAAGATAAATAAACTTTTCATCTGAAAACGAATTCGACACTATTCTCGTCAGGACCAGTTTTTTCCACTTGGCGGTTTCTTTGATCTTTATCCCCTGAGGGCATAATTTGAACATTTATCTTGACACGAAATATGTTTGATAATCAGTTATTTAAAAGTTAAAAATTTTCCATTTAAAAAAATCAAATTTTTCGTGTCAGGACCAAAATTCCGGTTTTTTCGATCTTTATTCCCTGAGGGCATAATTTGAACATTTTTCCTGACACGAAATATATCTAATTATCAGTTTTTTAAAAATTAAAAATTTTCCATTTAAAAAAATCAAATTTTTCGTGTCAGGACCAAAATTCTGTTTTTTTCAACCTTTATCCCCTGAGGGCATAATTTGAACATTTTTCCTGATACGGTGTGCTTAATTTATTTTGTAATTTTAAACTTGCTTTTTAAATTAAAAACGGGGCTTGAGAAAAGTTTAAAATACTTCGTCGACGAACTGCGGAAATTCGAAATTATTAAAACTCAAAAATTTCCGATTTTTAAAATAAAAAATTAAATTTCCATTTATTCTTTTTTATAAAGTCGTAGGCGAAAGAAAATTTTATTACGGATTTTATCTAGCTTTGCCTATGACAATCCGGCCGGAGGTCAATATCTTCCAGATGTTCTTATTTTTAAAAAACTTAAAAAAAATTAAAATTTTCCTAAAAAAAATTAAAATTTCTTTAAAAAATTAAACTTTCTTTAAAAAAAATTAAAATTTCTTTAAAAAAGTTAAAAAATCAAATTTAAAAAAAACTTTTAAAAAAATTTAAATTTTCTTAGAAAAATTAAAATCTTAAAAAAGTTAAAAAATCAAATTTAAAAAAAAACTTTTAAAAAAATTTAAATTTTCTTAGAAAAATCAAATTTTTTTCTCAAATAACTTTGAAAAATTGAAATATTTCTTTTAAAAAATTGAAATTTATTTGAAAAATTAAAATTTATTTGAAAATTTAAATATATCTTTAAAAAAATTGAAATTTATTTAAAAAATTTAAATATTTCTTTAAAAAAATTGAAATTTTTAAATCGGAAGTCTTGGCCTAAAATTGTCCCGGAATATTCAAAAGGAAACGGTCCCAATTTCGTTTTCCATTTTATCTCTTGGAATTTTGACGCATTTCCCTTTTTTGAAGAAGGTAAAATTTTTCTTTTTTTAAAAAACCGACAATTATTATTTAAACAAAAACGTTAATTTCTGCCTACGTCTATAAAAATGATGACGTTAAAGTTGAAATAAAAGTAAAATTTGCATCATGCGCGCAACATTGGGGCGAGCTGATCGGTTGATTTAAAGTTGTTTTTTGAAATTAATAATCATCTTTTAAAAAATCGTTTTTTTTAAATTTTTTTATAAATTGCAGAGTTTAATGTAATTTAGAGATTTAGTGGGGAAAATGTTGGAATTGTCGAGTTTGTGAAGTAAGAAATTAGGTTGAAATTGTTTGAGGACTAGGAAATTAGTTTCATATATCAATTTTGCTTGGATTAAGTTAGTGACGTCATTTTAGGTATGATGGAGTTTAGTTTCATTGGGATGTTCTTTTCCAGAGATATATGAGGTTCTATAGCTTGCAAAAGTGATAAAATCCGGACTAAAGTTTGAAACCCCTCACGAACCCACCCCAAAGTCACTCCCAAACGGCGAAATCCAACTTTATTTTCAGTTTTCTCTAATTTCCAAAGTAATTTCAATTTTTGTATTTACCAAAAAAGTATCCATTGAAAATATTTTAATTTTATTTTTAACTTTATTTTTAATGATTTCATTTTTGTTCGTGTTTGTCAAAAAATTTTAAAATATTTTCAATTTATTTTTTCAATTAAATTTACTTTATTTTTACATTGTTTACAACCAGCATCTATCGACGTAAACTCCTATATAAAAATAACAAAAATAATTTAATTTTACGAAAAAAGAAAAATTTTTCAAAGATTTTCAAAAATACTTTTTTTTGTAAATAAAATTTGATATTTTTTAAAAATAAAAATTCAAAAGCTCTAATTCCTTTATTTACATCATTACTGTAGATTAAAGACATTTTTATTTTAAAAAAAAAGTAATTTTTAAAAAATTTTTTATTTTTTTTCGAATTTTTTTAAAAATTTTAATTTTTTTTAAAAATTTTTTTTTATTTTTTTCAAAATTTGAAGATTTTTTTAAAAAATTTAAAAAATTTTTTTTTCTTTTTTTAAAACTTTTTAATTTTTTAACTTTTTAAAAATTTTTTTTAAATTTCAAACTTTCCACTGTTTTAAAAATTCTTTGCATTTTTTTCATTTTTTTTCACTTTTTTTAAACATTTTTCAATTTTTTAAACTTTTTTTAGTTTTTAAAATTTTGTTTTAAATTTTTGAACTTTTTTAAAATATTTTTTTCGGATTTTTATTTTTTAGATTTCCCGTTGGGACCATTTTTCCGAAAATTGACGGTCCTAAGGACAGTTTAGTCTAATTACTTTGGCAGTTTGTATAACTTTGAAATTTCGAAAACAACCAAAAAATTTCAGAGTGGGAGGCAGAAGTCAAAAATAATTTAATTTCATTTTTTTGAGTAAAATAGCCTAAAGCAAAATTTTTTATCTTCTCTGAACTTGGTAATTTCCTGAGAAAACGTGACGGAGATTACGGAAATCCACTTTGGTCAAATTTCTTGAACTTTGACTTTTTAGAGTTTAGGTTTCATTGACGAAGATACGTAATATCAATCCTTGAGCTTGTAGGGATGATGACATCAAAGTTGAAATAAAAGTAAAATTTGCATCATGCGCGCAACGTTGGGGCGAGCTGGTCGATTAATTTGAAGTTGTTTTTTGAAATTAACAATCATCTTTTAAAAAAATCGTTTTTTTTAAATTTTTTTATAAATTGCAGGTTTTAATGTAATTTAGAGATTTAGTGCAGAAAATGTTGGAATTGTCGAGTTTGTGAAGTAGGAAATTAGGTTGAAATTGTTTGAGGACTTGGAAATTAGTTTCATATATCAATTTTGCTTGGATTAAGTTAGTGACGTCATTTTAGGAGTGATGGAGTTTGGTTTCATTGGGATGTTCTTTTCCAGAGATATATGAGGTTCTATAGCTTACAAAAGTGATAAAATCCGGACTAAAGTTTGAAACCCCTCACGAACCCACCCCAAAGTCACTCCCAAACGGCGAAATCCAACTTTATTCTCAGTTTTCTCTAATTTCCAAAGTAATTTCAATTTTTGTATTTATCAAAAAAGTATCCATTGAAAATATTTTAAATTTATTTTTGACTTTATTTTTAATGATTTCATTTTTGTTCTTGTTTGTCAAAAAAAAATTTGAAATATTTTAAAGTTATTTTTTCAATTAAATTTATTTTTAACTTTATTTTTAGTTTCTTATAAACTTTGAAATTGATTATTTTTTTCGGACTTTTACTTCCTGGCGTCGTGTCCCTATTGACAGAGATATATGGTACCGGCTGATAAGAAAAAAAATCCTACTTTTTCATAAACGTAAAAACTGAAAAACATCAGTTGTCGGATTTTTGGTTTTGTTTTTATTCGAAAATTTTCCAAAAAAAAGCACCTGTTCGTTTTTCGGCCTTAGGCAATTTTTATTTTATCCATTTTTTGAGATACGTCATTTTTCAAAAAAGTGGAAATTTAAAACCTTTTTTTTGGGTTAAAAAATTCAAAAAATGGAAGTACTTTCGAATTCAGAAAAATTTTTGCAAAAAAAATGAATTTTTATGGTAATTTTAAAAATTATTTTTTTATAAAAATAAAATTTTTTGAATTTCTGAAATCTTTTAGAATTTTACAGTAGCTTCTGGAATCTTCTGGAAATTTATGAAGTTTTGAAAATTCTGAAATTTTTAAAACCTTCAAAAATTTCTGGAAATTTTAAATTTTGAAGGATTTTTAGAATTTTATAAAAAATTTCAAGATTTTATAAAAAATTCCAGAATCTCACAAAAAATTCTAAATTTTCGTAGAATCTTCTAGAATTTCACAGAAAAGTTCGGGAACTTCCAAAATCTTCTGAAAATTTTATAGTTTCTAGAATTTTCTAAGAATATCATAGAAGCCTTCAGAAGGTAGTAAAAAACTTTGAGAATTTCTATAATTTCATCAAAAAAATTTTTAAAATTTTCAAAACTTTTTAAAAAGATCATAGAAGCTTTCAGAAAGTAGTAAAAGACTGAAAATTTTAAAACTT
The DNA here is from genome assembly GCA_009193035.1 of Halicephalobus mephisto. Taxonomy (NCBI): domain Eukaryota; kingdom Metazoa; phylum Nematoda; class Chromadorea; order Rhabditida; family Panagrolaimidae; genus Halicephalobus; species Halicephalobus mephisto. The sequence goes on from SWDT01000158.1 coordinate 18,415, forward strand.
CTTGAATTTTATAAGAATTTCTAAAAATTTTTAAAAAGATCATAGAAGTCTTCAGAAGGTAGTAAAAGACTGAAAATTTCTATAATTTTATCAAAAAAATTTAAAAATTTCTTAAATTTTATAAAAGTTTCTAGAATTTTTTAAAAAGATCATAGAAGCCTTCAGAAGGTAGTAAAAAACTTTGAGAATTTCTATAATTTTATCAAAAAAAAAATTTAAATTTCTTGAATTTTATAAGAATTTCTTGAATTTTATAAGAATTTCGTAGAAGTCTTCAGAAAGTAGTAAAAAACTGAAAATTTCTATAATTTTATCAAAAAAATTTTTTAATTTCTTGAATTTTATAAAAGTTTCTAAAATTTTTTAAGAATTTCGTAGAAGCCTTCAGAAGGTAGTAAAAAACTTTGAGAATTTCTATAATTTTATCAAAAAAATTTAAAAACCTTTTGAGTTTTATAAGAATTTCTAGAATTTTTTAAAAAGATCATAGAAGCCTCCAGAAGGTAATAAAAAACTGAAAATTTCTATAATTTTATAAAAAAAATTTTAAAACTTCTTGAATTTTATAAAAATTTTATGTTTTTAGAATTTTTTAAGAATTCTCTAAAATCTTGCAGAATTTTCCTGAAGATTCTGAAATTTTTAAAACTTCAGAATTTTTCGAAAAATTTTAAAACCAACTTTGTAAAAATTTTCAAAGTTTGTGTCGAGACGAAATTTTATAACAACTTTGATTTTTAATTTTTAAAAAGTGTAATCTTCTTGAACTTTTGGATTTTTAATAAATGTTAAAATTGTTACAAAATTTTGTTTTTTGAATCTGGCCTCTTGAAAAACGGATAACGTAAATCTCATCACTTGGATTTTTCCGAGAATTTTAACGCCTAAAAATTGAACTTGTTTGTTTTTATCCGGCGGATGAGGTCGAACTTTGTGTCTGGGCCCGTCTTTCGTCTTCATTCAAAAATTCGCAGTGGAAATCCGAAAAATTTTCTTTATTCAAAAAAATTCTTGAATAAAGATTCATTTTTAAATTCCTTCGAAAATAATTTTTTAATTTATAAAATGTAAAAAATAAACATTTTTAAATTAATTTTTTAAAATTATTATTTTAGAATTTTATAGAATTTTATGGAAGATTCTAGAATGTTCGAAAATTTCATTGGAGCTTCTGGAATCAAGAGATTCTGAATTTCGAAATTTTACAGAATTCTGTGGAAGATTCTAGATGTTTGAAAATCTCATTGAGGTTTCTGGAATCAAGAGATTCTGAATTTTGAAATTTTTGGAGTTTTAGAATTTTACAGAATTCTGTGGAAGATTCTAAAATCTTCGGAAATCTCATTGAAGTTTCTGGAATCAAGGGATTCTGAATTTTGAAATTTTTGGAGTTTTAGAATCTTCTAGGATTTTTGAAGTTTTTAGAATTTTACAGAATCTAGTAGAGGATTCTGAAGTCCGGAATCTGAAATTTTTGAACTTTTAGAATCTTCTAGGATTTTATGAAATCTAGTAAGGGATTTTGAAATCTTTAAGAATTTTTAAAAACTTCTGAAGCCTTTTGTAAATCCATTGACATCTTCATACGGTTTCTAAAATCTCATAAAAACTTCTGAATCTTTCCAAAATTTTCATCGAAATTTCTAAAGTATTTTCAGAAACTTCATAGAAGATTCTGGAATTCTTAAAGTTTTCAGAAATCTTCTCAGAAATCTCATATAAGCTTCTAAAAACTTCTGAAATCCATAAAATTCCCGAAAGTTTTTTAAAATCCCACAAAAATTCCAGCATCCAAATAAAATTTAATTTCAATATTTAAAACTTTAAATTTCCACTTTTTAAATCATTTTAGAAATCCGTGTCAAAATATTTTTTATAAAAATATTATTTTTTATTTTTTATAAAAAAATCTTTTATTTTTATAAAAACATTATTTTCAATTTCTATAAAAATATAAATTTTAATTTTTATAAAATTGTTGTTTTCAATTTTTATAAAAAAAATCTTTTATTTTTATAAAAATATAAATTTTATTTTTTATAAAAACATTAATTTTCAATTTTTATAAAAATATTAATTTTATTTTTTATAAAATTGTTATTTTCAATTTTTATAAAAAAAATCTTTTATTTTTTTAAAAATATTAATTTTTATTTTTTATAAAAATATTAATTTTATTTTTTATAAAATTGTTATTTTTATTTTTTATAAAAAAATCTTTTATTTTTATAAAAATATTAATTTTATTTTTTATAAAAACATTAATTTTTATTTTTTATAAAATTGTTGTTTTCAATTTTTATAAAAAACATTATTTTCAATTTTTATAAAAAAATTAATTTTAGAATTGCTCAAAAATGACGGAATTGTGTGATCTCAGCCATGAAGTATTCGAGAGTCCCAGCTCTTCCATTTCGGTTCCAGAAAGACCTTTCAAGTTACTTGTAAAAAATGAAGTTTTCACAATTGATTCTGAAAAATTAAGAAAATTGTCTCCGATTTTTGCTGTTATGTGTTTTGGGAGAGATTTCGAAAATGGAAGAGAATTAACTCGAGAAATCGTCGATGAAAAAAGTCACGATATTGCTGTTTTTATCAAATGTCTTCAAAGTTCTGGAAATATCAGCGGTAATTTATTATTTTTATTAATTCCAAAATTTTTCAAAATAAATTTTCTTAATTTCAAAATTTTTAAAAATAATTTTTCTTAATTTAAAAATTTCAAAAAATAATTTTTATTAATTTTAAAGTTTTAAAAAATAATTTTTATTAATTTAAAAATTTTAAAAATAAATTTTCTTAATTCCAAAATTTTAAAAAATAATTTTTCTTAATTCCAAAATTTTAAAAAATAATTTTTATTAATTCCAAAATTTTTAAAAATGAATTTTATTAATTTCAAAATTTTTAAAAATAACTTTTCTTAATTTAAAAATTTCAAAAAATAATTTTTTTTAATTTTAAAGTTGAAAAAAATTGTTTTTTTAATTATTTTAAACTTTTAAAATTAATTTTAGTTTTTTAAAAATTATTAAAAACTTTTTTTTATTCATTTTTTAAATTTTTTTTATTAATTGTTTAATTTTTTAAATTCTTTATTTTTATATTTATGGAAATTTGACTTTTGAGAATTTTTTAGAGACCAATTTCCCGACAATTCTAAGGCTGGCCACAAAATACCAAGTCGACAGCTTGGTCGAGGCCTGTGAGAACTTCATCCTGGACACAGCCGATCTTGAGTAAGTTGTGACGTCATATAACGTACTAGTGAACATATTTTAAGTTAAATTTTTTCAAAAATGTTACATAAAAAATTCCAAATTTTTCACAGTACATCAAAAAATATCAAATTCCTTAATGTAAAAAATTCTGACTTTCTACAGTATACTAACAAACATTTAAAAAAATTGTTTTTAAAGTTTTTATATAAAAAATTTTACTTTTTTTTGGAATTTTTTTTAATAAAAAAATTAATTTTAATTTTTTTTGGAATTTTTTTTAATAAAAAAGTTTATTTTTATTTTTTTTTTTGAATTTTTTTAATAAAAAATTTTATTTTAAATTTTTTTTTGGAATTTTTTATATAAAAAAATTAATTTTTATTTTTTTTGGAATTTTTTATATAAAAAAATTAATTTTTATTTTTTTTGGAATTTTTTTTAATAAAAAATTTTATTTTTATTTTTATTTTTGGAATTTTTTTAATAAAAAAATTAATTTTCATTTTTTTTGGAATTTCTTTAATAAAAAATTTTATTTTTAATTTTTTTTTTGGAATTGTTCTATATAAAAAAGTTTATTTTTATTTTTTTTGGAGTTTTTTTTAATAAAAAATTTTATTTTTAATTTTTTTTTTGAATTTTTTTAATAAAAAAATTAATTTTTATTTTTTTTTTTACTTTTTTAGGGTTTTAAATTTTTTTATTGTATTTATTCTGACGTTGGATTTCAGTAAACTGAGACCGGATCAAGTTCTGACGTTGATAATCGCCGCAAATGACCACCACCTAAGAAGGGAAGTTCTCGAGCATCTCGTGTTACGTCTTGCCAAAGAAGACAGACTCACGTTTAACAGACTCAAATTGAGCCGATTTCTGCCTGCTCATGTGAGTTTTTCGAGATTAAAGAAATCTTTGTTGATCTCTGTGCGAGAAAAACCCTAACATTAGATACGAGTACAAAACACAAGAATTTTAAACTTTTCTTGGCGGGACCATTTTTTTTGAAAAAATTTAAAATTCTGGTCCTGACACGAAATATATTTAATTTTTTTCTAACTGCAAAGTTAATTTATAAAAAAATAATTAAATTAAAAATAAAAAAATTTTAAACTTTTCTTGGCGGGACCAATTTTTTCTTTTTTTTTGAAAAAATTTAAAATTCTGGTCCTGACACGAAAGATATTTAATTTTTTTCTAACTGCAAAGTTTATTTACAAAAAATAATTAAATTAAAAATCAAAAAATTTTAAACTTTTCTTGGCGGGACCAATTTTTTTTGAAAGAATTTGGAATTCTGGTCCTGACACGAAGAATGATTTATTCATTTTACAGTTAAAAAATTAATCGATAGATGTTTTTAAAAAATAATAATAATTAAACTAAGAAATTAAAAATTTTTCGTGGCGGGACCAATTTTTTTGAAAAGATTTAAAATTCTGGTCCTGACACGAAGAGTTTTTTATTCATTCTGCAATTACGAAATTGATTAATAACTTTTTTTAAATTTGTGATCAAATTAGATATTTAAAAACAAATGAGATTTCGTTCGTGGCGGGATCAGCATTTTTTTCTTTCGGCGGTTTCTTTGATCTCGATTTTCCAAGAAAAATTTGAATTGACGATTCTGCAACATGAGGTGTGATTCATTCTGTGATCATAGGCTTGATTAGTTACTAATTAAAAATTTAAATTTAAAAAAATTGGAAATCGTGGTAGGACCAATTTTCTCACTTTTCGACTTCTCTGTTTGTTCTCTAAAAAAATCCTAAATATTGGGACTTAGAAGAAGGATACTTGACCAATTTCTCGATTAGTATTTAGATAAGAAAAATTTTACGTAGATTTCCTGATTGTTCTCGTGACTAAAGTAAATTCAGATTTTTAAGTGCTTAGTTTACAGTGACGAAATTAATTTTTTTTTTAATGGTTTAGTGGTTTGAAAACCGGACTCCCAATCGTCAGCCCCAGGTTCGGTTCCTGAGTTCCCTGGTTTCTTTTCAATGATTCTTTTTTAATCAAAATTAACAGAAAAAACAAAAATTTATTATTTACCGTAATTCTCTCACCGAAATAAACATTAGCGATTATTTTTATCCTTTTCAAGATCTTATACGTAAAAATGTTTTTTCACAAATATTCACGTAGACAAATAGATGTTAAGTGTTCATTCAAAGTTCCGTGGAAGATGTCGACGTAGGCCTCTCCGACGAAGTCACATTATTTTCCACTCACAGTATCAGTCTCAAGTCCTTGTTGTTTCTATTTTTATCAGAAAAGACCGGGTTATTTACTTTCAAATTTCGTTTAAAAATGAGATCACTTTTAATCAATAACCAAGGGTTTGTCTGAAGTGCATAAACTTGATGGGGAAGTATCAACGAGGAAGCTACAGTAATGAAAAAAAAAGTTTTTGAATCGAATATTTTTGCGCGCGGGATTTTGGCAAATTGTTCCAATGGGGAATTTGTTTCTTTAGTGAGAGTTAGACCTATTATTCACTTTTAAAAAAGATCAGTGCGAGTCACTTTTGACAACCATTCATTTTTATTTACCAAACGCGAGTCAATCCAGTCATTCCTTTCCTCATAAAAAACCAGTGCGAGTCACTTTTGGTAGCCATTCATTTTTAACAAATCTTCCTTTCATACGAAGCGCGAGTCACTCTTTTTCAAAATAAAAACCAGTACAAATAAGTTTATCTGGCCTAATTCCGACTCTCGAATAGCTTCATATAAAAATTTTAAATACAATTACTCCAAATATTTCTACAAAGTCAATTTCCGATATTGCATACACAAATATTTAAGAATTCTACTAAATAGTAGAAAATAACCATATTTTTTAAAATAAAATTATGCAAAATTAATTTAATTAAAAAATAAATTTATAAAAAATAAAATTTTATAAAATTAATTTAATTAAAAAATAAATTTATAAAAAATAAAATTTTATAAAATTAATTTAATTTAAAAAGTAAATTTATAAAAAATAAAATTTTATAAAATTAATTTAATTTAAAAAATAAAATTTTATAAAATTAATTTAATTTAAAAAATAAATTTATAAAAAATAAAATTTTATAAAATTAATTTAATTAAAAAGTAAATTTATAAAAAATAAAATTTTAGATATATGGAGCTGTGATTGCGACGAACATGAACCTGATTCAAGTGAGGGATATTTCCCAGATGAATGGTCATTTGTTTAGATTAGAAAGAAGCAAAATTTCTTCCAGAAGATCCATGTGTGACATGTGTAAAAAAATCGTCGATGCAAGTCACTGTGACGGATGTAAAAAGACCCTTTGTAGAGATCACTGGACTTCGTTTCCTTGTTCTTCCGATTACGGATCCAGGATGCTCAAGGAACTCCGGTCCAACGTCGTCGAGCTCGACTACACCGATTAATTTTAAATTAAAAAAATAAAAAAATAAATTTTTTTCTGTAGCATACTGTAGTTTCTTACTGTGGCGATTCTGATGCCGGATGAAACAGTATTTGAATTTTTTGAATAAAATTTTCTTTGAAAAAAGGTAAAAGTCCAAAAAAAAGATTAAAACTTTGATGAAAAAAGATAAGAAAGGCATCCGGAGAACGATTCCGGGTCCGATTCCGTATAAAAATCCACCAAAAAATCGTCAAAGAACTGTAAAAAATTTTTTGAAAAATGTTCAAATTTTTCGTTTTGGCCGGAATTTTGGCTTTTGTTTATTCTTCATGTGTGGACAGACAGGATAATCTGGTGGACATCGGGGACACCAGCAATGGGGCCTACAATGCCCACTTCCAGGACGCCGTGGGGGCCACTTATGACGCGAAGGGGAGTCCGTCTTGTTACGAGTCGCGGCCGAATCTGAGGTTGCCTGGGGCGATCCAGTTGGTTTCGGGTCAGTTGGTGGTGAAGAACTCGATGAATCTGGTTGGGAATACAGAAGTGTACTTGACTTTGAAGAAGGATTCCTGGCTTATAGGTACTGTATGTGATCATGGAACTTCTAAAAATCCTCTAATTCCGGATTCTGATTGCAAATTTGCTTTCTGTGGAAATGCTACTGCTCTTTGTACAGCCTTAGGCACTCCAGGAACCCACACCCTCGGCGAAATCGAAGGAGACCTCGGCATCAACGGAACCATCGAACTCCCGACCCTCAGCGACGCCATCATGGGCATCCTGAAGGGCAAGTGGCAGGCCACCCTGGACATCCAGACTCAAGGCCAGACCGTGGCCAGCATCAAGGTCCCTTCCAACGAGAACTACATCGACGTTCAGGAGTAATTTATGGATTTTTTAAGTTTTATTTTAAATGAATAAATTTTTTATTGTACAAATTAATTTTTTTATAAAATAATTTCTGTTTTAAAATTTTTGAAATTGTCAAAATTTTAGTTTTAAGTTATTTGGATTTGAAAAATTTCATAAAATTCTAAAAATATTCTGAAATTTTTGATAATTTAGAAAATTCTAAAATATTTTAAAATTTGAAGATTTTAGAATTCCGTAAAAATATTCGACGAAAAGTAATAAAGTTGATTTTGATCATCTTTGTGTTCATTTTGTTGTATTAGTCCAACCGCCATCTTCTTATCGGTCCTTGATAGTCCTTGCTAATTCTTGCTAATCCTCCATAGTTCTTGTTGGGACAGAAAAGTAAACCAGAAAGAAGGGATTTGAAGAAGTAGCCTGAATATCAGGGAATCTAGAACACTATAGAAAATGAATAAAATTCTCAGATGTATTATGTTGGAAATTGTACAGATGTTAGAACAGAAAAGTAGACTAGAAAGAGAAAACTTTAAGAAGTAGCCTGAATATCAGGGAGTCTAGAATATTGTAGAAAATAAATGAAATTCTCAAATATATTATGTTGAAACTTATGCAAATGTGAAAACAGAAAAGTAGACTAGAAAGAGAGGACTTGAAGAAGTAGCCTGAATATCAGGGTCTAGAATACTGTAGAAAATGAATGACTTTCGATTTTGCAGGATATATACATTGTTTGTTTGTACTTTATTTGTTAAATAAAGATTTGTAGTATTCTTCTTATTCCTAATCCTTGGTAGTCCTTGATAGTTTTTATCAATCCTCAAAAGTTTTTTGTTCGTTTCTACTGTTCTCGAGAACACGCCGAACTTCGGATCCGCTTCTTATCGAGCAAAATTGGGCTTGATTACAGCCTACAACGAACGATAAAATAAAACAAATTTACACTTTCAACAAAAATTTTATTTTATTTAAAAAAATCAATTTTATTCCTCAGGCAAAGTAGACAAAAAACAAATTTAAACTTTTCTAAAAAATTTTCAAATTTATTTTTAAAATTTTTTTTTCAAACGAAATTTATTTAAAAAATCAATTTTTTAAAATATAAAAGTAAATTTAAAAAAATTAAGTTATTGTGAGAAAAAAATTTCGTTGTAAAATTGTCTCGACAAGAATTCCAGGAGATTTCTAAAACCTTCAGTTTTAGATAATTTTAAAATTTTTTTGATTTTGAAAATTTTTATAAAGTTATTGAAATTTTGAAAAATCATTAAAGTTTGGAAAATTTTATAAAATTATTGAAAATTTGAAATTTTTCATTAAATTTTATAAAATTATTGAAAATTTAAAAACTAATTAAATTTCGGAAATTTTTATAAAATTGTCGAAAATTTGAAAACTCATTAAATTTTGGAAAATTTTGAAAGTTTTTATAATATTGTTGAACATTTTAGAATCTTCATTAGATTCTGGAAGATTCTAGAAGTTTCTATGGAATTATATTTTTCGGAAGTGATTTTCACTGATACCACTGATGTATTGATTCTCCGCAACATTGGCAATGTAAGTTTTGTCCTTCTAATTGGTTCAATTGGTTTATCAATTCAGGAATTTTATGTTCATAGAATGCAATACAGTTTCTTCGTTGATTGTCTTCATTTTGTCGTCGAATTCTGCAGTTTTGATGTATCTTTTTTTGTCGTTCGGCGTGTTGTTCCGGAGATAGATCATTATTATGTCTTCCTATCTGAAATTTATATTTTTAAATTAAAAAATCTATTTTAAAACCAAAGCAGACTTACCCCGAAAGAGTTAGGTTTAGTTTTACATGGAGGAAGTTCTTCAACTTCGCGGATCGGGACATATTGAAGAGGAGGAAAACTATGATCTTTGGGATTATTTCGGATCAATGGCTGGTGGTTTGTAGAGAGTTGAGAGTAATTGAGTCCTTTTACGCATCCGCCTTCAGAATGTCGAGATTGATGGTCACCATTCGTCATCGAAAGTGAGGACATATGACTGTCTACAGAGGGGGGTTCCGGGAGGAAAGTCCGTTGGTTATCCCGAAACATCCCGGAATGATCGCTTTCGGCATATGGATGACTATGTCCTCTTGGAGCTTTGTTTCTTGCAGTAGGGGGTTGCCAAATACCCCCAGAAGTTAGAAAATCCTGTGTTTGGTTGTTACTTAGATAAGTAGAATCACTTTGTGGAAAATATCCTTCAGTAGGATGAGATTGGTTAGAGCCTCCCCACCATCCTTGGTTGCGTCCAGATCTGACGGAGTGCGCTCCATTTCTCGGGAAAGACCCTCCAGTTCCATCTGAAACCTCATTCCTGAGTGCTTCCCAAATACAGAAAGAAAACCCACCAGATCTATGGTTCCCGGGACAACCTTCCTTATTGAAACCCATTTCTTCGAGAAAAGCAATTAGAAAATTACATAGTTTTAAACCAAAATATCCTCCATATTTATACTTATTCATGCCATCGTCTTCATCAAGATTTTGCATATTTCATGATGAAAATCCATGTTAAATATTAAATTACATGAACTTTATCCCTCATTACCAGTACCAAACACAAGAAAATCAAGATTTTCCTTGATATAATCTCGAATTACACATATCAAACATGTAATTTCACGTGTCTTCTGTTTTAAAAAGAAAAACTTACACAATTTAAATTATGCAATCTAAGGAGTTCAGATGAGGTAATGTGATCAATGATTGTGACTCATCTGACACTGATCAGTGCTTCTTTGTGTTGATATTAGAATAAATATATTTCCGTGTTAAAATAAAGTAAAATTCAGAAACTTACTAGTTCCAAGATTTATAAAAACTCAATCTCAAAATCAAAGTGGCAGCTTGCTTGCAACATTAGCCAGTCTAAGTATTACGTGTAACTTTCTCGATTCAATTTCCAATTTTATATCGATCACTTTATAAACCATGGCACAATATGATTATTCAGTGAATAAGTAAATTATGTTAAAACTGAAAGATCCAGAATACAATCACTTGTCAGATGCCGAGTTCACTTGGATTCGCTCTTGAAGGAACAAATGCAGTTGCTCAACTTTGGTCCTGATGTGAATTACTTTAGTACAATCTAACAGATAATTTGCAATCACATCTGACTGTAATCAACATATGATTTCTTGACTGTAATCCTCACATATTGGATTCTAACTGAATACAATCGATGGTACACAAGTAATTTACAATCAGCTATAACTAAGCTTAATCGATGTGTAAGGGTTTCTGAATATGTTTCTCATATATTGGATTCTAATTGAACATAATCGATGATAAAATTGCAATCCAAAGAAAGCTGATCCTAATTGAATATAATCAACGTGTTCATGTCCTTTTAATGACAGGAAAAAACAGCATGAACATGTTGGTTGTGTTCAATTAAAATCAGTTTTTTTTAAATTGTAATCCTACCACCGATTATGGTCAATTAGAATCCAATATATGAGAAACATACTCAGAGATTCCTGTTGATTATGCTGAGCTATATATGATTGCAAATTATCTGTATATCATCGATTATAGTCAATTAGATTCTAATATATAAGGATCATAATCAGGAACTCTTGCGCGTTGGTCAAATTTAGTTGGGCATGATTGTAAACTACCTAAGTATTACTGATTGTGCTCAATTAGATTCTAATATATAAGAATATCATAAGCAGGAACTCTTGCACGTTGGTTAAATTTAGTTGGATATGATTGTAAACTAACTGAGTATTACTGATTGTGCTCAATTAGAATCTAATATATGAAGATCATAAGCAGGAACTCTTGCGCGTTGGTTAAATTTAGTTGGATGTAATTGTAAACTACCTAAGTATTACTGATTGTGCTCAATTAGATTCTAATATATGAGAATATCATAATCAGAAACTCTTGCGCGTTGGTTAAATTTAGTTGGACATGATTGCAAATCACTTGTGAAAGTTCGCCACTTTGATAAACTGTGACACAGACAATCATCTCCTCTCCAAAATGACCAACTCCAAAAAAATATACATAAACAATTCTTCAAAATTTAATAATGACTTTTTAACTTCTATAAACTATAATTATTAATTAAATTAAGAAATAGTATATTTAAAAAGTCTATAACTAAATGAAAGCGGTTTTTTCCAACAGAAAGCAAACGCGACGGACTCCTCTAGACGTCTGTCCGTCTCTCTGATTTCTTTTTTCTTTCTGTTCGCTACTCTGACCGGTCAGCATTCATCGAACTAAAAATAAAAAAACTGGTCGAAAGCACGTTGAGAGACGATCTCTTCGGTTTAATTACCCAAGTTTGAGGTAAACATTGAATTCCGCTCTTGAGTGATCTTGTGGCGAGAATAACCTAAATTTTGGAATGCTTTCTGAAGAGGAAGCTTGTTAGAAAAGTTGTTTTTACATTTCTTCGGTAATCAAAGAAGAGTTAGAGTATTTGGGGGTCATGGTTGATAAGTTCCTTAGTGGAGTTTTGGTTGATTGATAGTGTTTGAATCTGGAACGAAATTTGACATTTCCTTGAAAAAAGTCATTTTTCGTTGCTAATGCTGAGGCAACAATGATCCTCAGATCCTGTTCGAAATTTTCCAATCAGACCATTTTAAACAAAAAGATAAAATGACAGGGTTATTTACCATATAAAATTTGAACATAAAAATTTCATCAAAACAAGAAAAAACAATTTCAAAGTCCTGCTTACGTGTTTCTTTCTTTTCGCTTTGGGACCATTCTATTTAAATTTAAAAAAAAGTTAAAACTAAATAAAAAAAACTTTTTTCGTTTCGGGACCATTCTATCCACATTTATTCTTTTTTTGAGGAAGTGAGAACTGTGCAAAATGACTTTTTTCGTTTCGAGACCAACATTGCAGGTTTGCACGCAAATGGATAATGCACGTTTTAACATCATAAAATTCGTGTCGGGACCATTTCGCAAAAAAATTTGTCTTGATTTTTTTACAGTATGATTTTTCACAAAATTGCGTTAAAATTCGTTTATTTCTCATCACAACAGAAACTGTGGTTCAAAATACTTCAAAAACTAATTTTACTGGAATTGTGGATCTACCCGTTGATGGCATTCAGATGCCGAATAATTATTTTTAAGAATCAGAAGCGACGACAGTATTCCTTTGGAATTTTCTGAAACACCATCGAACAAAGCAACCGAGGTCGTCGAAGGCCAGGAAAAGGACGGGAAGAAGGAACAAAGCGTGCCAGAGGCCGAGTACGGTAACAAGAATGATGGTTTTCCAGAAAACCGCCACAACGTAGGCTTCAACGAAGAACAACGGAACCATCCCAAATACCGTACTGACTCCCGATTGGATAACCGGCCATCCGACTCCACTGAAAGTATGTTCGAGTCTCCGATATGTGGATTGTGGGGATTTCGAAGGCATCAATTGATTCATAAATCTCTTCATCAAAGACGGTTTGGGCGATGTTTCGGAATCGGAAGACATCGTGAAGTAGTGGTAGCAGATGTGAGCTGAAGTTCCCATCATTATTCAAATTTTTAAATTCATCGATAAACAAAAATTCTTAAATATTTGCATATGCAATATCGGAAATTGACTTTGTAGAAATATTTGGAGTAATTGTATTTAAAATTTTTATATGAAGCTATTCGAGAGTCGGAATTAGGCCAGATAAACTTATTTGTACTGGTTTTTATTTTGAAAAAGAGTGATTGACTCGCGCCTCAAGTGAAAGGAAGATTTGTTAAAAATGAATGGTTGTCAAAAGTGACTCGCGCTGATCTTTTTTAAAAGTGAATAATAGGTCTAACTCTCACTAAAGAAACAAATTCCCCATTGGAACAATTTGCCAAAATCCCGCGCGCAAAAATATTCGATTCAAAAACTTTCTTTTTTCTGATTACTGTAGCTTCCTCGTTGATACTCTCCCATCAAGTTTATGCACTTCAGACAAACCCCTGATTAGCGTTAATGACAAAAATATAATTTTAAAAAAGTACTTACCAGAATAGTCGACTGAGAATCCGATACTCATCAACATTGAAATCAAAGAAACGGCATCTAGATTAACGCTCCAGAGATGGAGATAACCAACAGTTCCACAACTAATGGATAAAATAGAAATTACGACGGAGAAAATGGCTCCAATGTCCATAACGAATACCAAAACCAAAGTCGACATTAGTATGATCGCAGAAACCGCTGTTTGGATGAAATTCGACGGAGCAGAAGCCGCGGATTCTGTAGGGACTTTTTCAAACGGATGATGCGAGGATACGTTGAAGGAATCAGAATACCGGGCCAGGATCTCTCTCCTTTTCGTCAGCAGTTCTTCTACGTCGAGGAAGCTGTGCATATTACGGTACGTGATGAAGAAGTAAAACGAGTCAATCACTTCTTCTTCGTCCGGGAGTTTCCTAAAATAACTTTAATGAAAATTCATGCTTGAAACAGTTTCTGATGATGTCAGTGGATATCCACTAATGAGTTGGATTGAAGCCATGTCCATCTTAAGCTCTTCAACTATTATTATAATAAATAAACTTCTACTCTATATCACATACATATTAATAAACATGCTGTCTATTATATTTTTTCTATATTCACCAAATAAATCTATCGTTAATGACGTCAGAATATCGATATATATTCACCGATAATTTATGTTTAAATCATGTCTATCTTAATCTCTTCAACAGCTATTATAATAGAAAACTTCTACTCTATATCAGATACATATTAATAAACATGCTGTCTATTATATTTTTTCTATATTCACCAAATAAATCTATCGTTAATGACGTCAGAATATCGATATATATTCACCAGTAATTTATGTTTAAATCATGTCTATCTTAAACTCTTTAACTATTATTATAATAGATAAATTTCTATTCTATATCACATACATATTAATAAACATGCCGTCTATTATAGTTTTTCCTATATTCACCAAATAAATCTACCGTTAATGACGTCAGAATATCGATATATATTCACCAGTAATTTATGTTTAAATCATGTCTATCTTAAACTCTTCAACTATTATTATAATAGAAAACTTCTACTCTATATTTTATACATATTAATAAACATGCTGTCTATTATAGTTTTTCCTATATTCACTAAATAAATCTATCGTTAATGACGTCAGAATATCAATATATATTCACCAGTAATTTATGTTTAAATCATGTCTATCTTAAACTCTTCAACTATTATTATAATAGAAAACTTCTACTCTATATTTTATACATATTAATAAACATGCTGTCTATTATAGTTTTTCCTATATTCACTAAATAAATCT